>CAUYQU010009327.1:0-109043 GCA_963574635.1 Cheracebus regulus | reverse complement strand
TTGTAATTGCCAATTTTCAGATTGGTTCTCTGAGTGGACGTCCGGCTTGTTGGTGATGAAGTTTTTTCTGTTTCTTAGTTTTCCTTCGGGGGGCGCCCGTTCCCCACAGAGCTGGGCCTTCCCGGGTTCAGCTGTGCTTTCTCTGTCCTCAGCACTTCCAACTGCTGTTCTCCTTGTGGGGATGGGACCAGCCGAGCCCGACTAAAAGGGCAACCAGTCCCGTACACTCCGCACCGAGAAGCGCCGCGCCGGCCAAAAGAGTCGCGCTGGCGACCCGTGTGGCTCCTTTGCCGGGAATCTCCCCGTCTGTGGGCATCAAAAATTCGTCTGCAATTGCGGCATCCACCTGCTCTCTGCGTTTTCACTGGGAGCCACAATCCTGAGCTGCTGCTACGTGGCCATCTTGGATCTCTCTGCCAACAATCATATTTTCAAACACATTTCTAGGCTTCCAGGGAATCCTGGCTTCTTAGCTGTGGATCTCCAGTACCAACAGGTCAGAAGGCCACCGAGACTGGGCCTCTACTAGCAGGAGACACAGAAGAGCCATGACGAGACCAGGCGAATGCTGTGTATCTTAAATGTTCCCTTTTTTATACCGTGGCCACATCATATTGTACTTTTCATAGTAACCAGAAGGTCACACGAAAACTGCTTCCAGGCCAGGAATCACCAGCTCAAATGTGGACAGTCAACGTTTTAGCCCTAAATATAAAGAACTTAACATTTCTCTCACATTGCAGCTTGATATTTGGTCCTCTATCCCCAATCCCATCTTGGTGTCTCCCCTGGCCCAAAAGTTCCCCAAGGCCTGACCCCTGCCCAGGCGTTAACATGGGAAGAGCCTTAAAATCTCCCTTTTCCAGGGGCCACTCCTCTTGGATTAGAGGGTTGTTCCTGTGCTCAGCTTGGCAGACTTTTTCCACTGGGGCCAAGTCCTTTTCTCCATCAACCAAATCAATATCTTACTGAGAAATTTGTACAGAAGAAGGGTGGTAGGGTAGTGGTGGTGGTAAAAGGTTGGAGGGCTTCAGGGGGATTAACCATTTTTGGCCACTGAATGTAGATGAAGAAGCAAAAGAAGGGGATGGGGAAGGTTTTCAAGGGCCTGTGTGGAGGACTAAATGACACTTCCTTTGACTACAGGACATTCCCTTAGCAGCCATGGTAACTTCTGCCTGAAGGTCCAGATGTCCCCACCTTGCCGGGATTCCCTGCTTTGAGATCTTCCTTCTAAATTTGTGACTGCAGGCCTCTCCCCTGCTGGTTGTTGAGTCTGAAGTCATCAGTTGACCAAGTCAAAGGCAGGATTTTTCAGGGAAACTTTAAGGAAACAGCAAGAATCAGTTGGAGGATCACAGCAGATGGGAAGGGAGGGTCAGAGAGAGTGGCCAGCCCAGAAGAAAACAGTGGGCATTCTAGGGAAATTCTAGGACAATCCTCCTGTTTCTTGACAGCCTGGAACTGGACTCTCGTTGGGGCAGAAAACTAGGATGGATTCAGCAAGAAACAGCGGTCGGTTTCTTGCAGACACCACTTTGTGTGCCTTATTCGCCTGTTGATTCCCAATTGGAAAATAATTCACATTTAGAGGCCTGAGCTTCACTTGAGTGAAGACATGTGAGTGTTTGGTACTGGAGACCTGGCTGCAGTCCAGGGCCATCCCTGCAGGCTGCCGGCTCTTGTGGGCAGCTTCTTCCCTCCCCAGTCCTGGATTCAGAACCTTCTGTCTGTCTGTCCCTCCTGCACCTCTGTCCCAGGCCATTCACAGATTCCTGGCTGCCTCTGTTGCAGGAGCCTGGGACTCATCCTGGACCCGTGGGTGCTGTTTTGTGTTTCTCTTCCCAAGTTGTCAAAGAAGATTGTTCTGCCTGGTGCCTGCATAGTGTTTTCAGAGTAGGGATGACAAAAGATTTTGAATTTCTTGTTAAAGATTCCTAGCACCTGGGATTCTTGCTGCCTCCCTGGCTCCTTTCCTGGCTTTTCCCTTCTCTCCCACATGGCAATGTCAGTTACACAACTGTGTCCATCCATATCACTTCCCTTGCAGTCTTCCGACAGGTCAACTGTGCTTGACAAGAACAGAGTGGAAGAGAGGCTGCTCACAAGAGCCTTGCCTGTGGTTTGTTTCATTATTCCTCCTCTTGAACCATCTTGATCCTTCTGCCCACTCCACTCTCTCCTCCTGCCCGCTATCCCCCAAGTTTTCTAGGGACCCCACCCCTAGAACACAGGTGCAATGCCTGTGTGAAGAGGTTGGTTTCGATCTGTTTCCTCTAGATTCTGCCCTCATCAGTGTGGCCACGGCTGTGGGGCCAATGTAGGCAGCAGATGGTGAGACCCTTGAGGGGAAGGGCTACAGAAAATCAAAGCTGGAGTTTCAGGTAATACAGTAATTGACGAAATCTGGCAGGAAAATAGTATGAGGAGGGACACTGTGGACCCCAGTCGCGAACAGAAAAAAAGGGATGTGCCCTGGGCTTCTCCTAAGAAGGTTGCACCAATTTATGTTTGCCTCAGTCCTGTAGGAGAGCATCCTCACCAGCATTGGGTATCTGCATTTCAGCACACTTTTGCTAATTGGAGAGGTGAAAAATGGCGTTCTGCAGTAGCTTTAATTTGCATTTCTTATGTTATTAGAGACTTAGACCATTTTTTTCAAATAGTTTGTTACTATTTGCTTTTCTTCTTTTGTGAATTGTCTTTTCATGGCTTTTAAAATTGTGGAGATATATATATATATATATATATATATATAGATAGATAGATAGATACACACACATTAAATGATTTGCCATTTTCACCATTTTCAAGTGTGCAATCCTGTGAAATTGAGAACATTCACATTGCTGTGCAGCCTCACACCATCCATCTCACCACCATCCATCTCCAGAAGTTTACCATCGTCTTGACTGGAACTGTGTACCCATTAAGCACTAACCTTCCATCCCCTCTCCCCAGCCCTGGCAATCACCATTCTACTTCCTGTCTCTGTGACTTTGACGACCCTAGGAACCTTATATAAGGGGCATTATTCAATATTTGTCCCTTTGTGATTGACTTATTTCATTTAGCTAAATGCCATCAAGCTTCATCCATGTGATAATGTGTCAAAATGTGTTTCTTTTTAAAGGCTGAATAATATTCCATTGTATACCATTGTATATTCCATTGTATACCATTGTATATTCTGCTGTATATTCCGTTGTATGCCACGTTTTATTTATTCATCTGTCAATGGACACTTGGGTGGCTTCCACCTTTGGGGACCATTTTTATTTTCACTGAGGCCTAAAGAGTTTTCTTGTCACTTTGCATGAACTCTTCACGAATTAAGGATATTAACTCACTGTCACCAATGCATCCCCAGGGAGAAGTGAACATTTTCATCCTCTTCCATCAAGGTGAGAGTGTATCTTCATGATATGAAGCTCCCAAGTTGAGTGTCTAGGGACTCTACTGCTGCTGATTCTGTTTTCCAGTTCCAGAAACGCATGGGTCATTCAGGTTTCCCCAACCTGGACCCCAAACAATATATTGGTGATGAATAATCACACAGCTTACACTTTTTCTTTTTATTGAGAGAGAGTCTTGCTCTGTCACCCAGGCTGGAGTGCAGTGGCTCAGTCACTGCAACCTCCGCTTCCCAGGTTCAAGCAATTCTCCTGCCTCAGCCTCCCGAGTAGCTGGGATTATAGGCACATGCTACCATGCCCAGCTAATTTTCGTATTTTTAGTAGAGATGGGGTTTCATCATGTTGGCCAGGCTGGTCTCGAACTCTTGACCTCAAGCAGTCCGCTCACCTTGGCCTCCCAAAGTGTTGGGACTACAGGCGTGAGCCATGGCGCCTGGCCAACATGGCTTACACTCAATGAGCACTGTGTGCCATGCCCCAAGCTGCCTACTTTTACATTATGTCATGTAATGCTTACAACCAGCTTGGAAGGTTGGAAGTAGGTGATACTATTCCCATTTTATCAGGAAGAAAACAGAGGCTTAGAGAGGCCGTGCAGCTTGACCAGGGCCCACAGCTAGTAGGTGGCAGAGCAGGGCTTTGGACCTCGTTGTGTGTGTCTCCTAATGTCTTCCTTCTCCAGGAAGCCTACCTGGTTTACAGTCTATCCTAGTGGGCATATTGGCAGCCTGAGGTGCTGGTTGGAAGTGGAACCCCCAAGCTGAGTCTAGCCTGCTCTCCCAGACCTCAGAGTGAGCTGTAGCCTGTGACATCATTCCCTCTGCAGTCTCCAGCCCTCTCCCCCACACCCCTGCCCCCGGCTGGGACTTGAGGAATGTATACTTTTGTCCTCCCAGTGGGGAGGAAGTGTGGCCACAGCGCCTGCACTCTGCTCACAGCCAGGCTGAGGTAGCCATGCAGCTGTTTTTAAAAGCCCTTGGATGCCATCGGACTGCTATTCTGAGGACCAGCTGCTGCCCCGCTCCCACCCTACCCCCACCCTGCCATCCAGCTCTCGTGGGCGCTGTTGGGCTTGAGGGGGGTTGAAATAATTTGGTGCTTAGGCCCCTCAGCAGAGTCTTTAACCAAGTCACTGGCTACAGCAAAGCTCTGGCCTAGGGATACCCCTCTGGGGGTCTCTTGGGTGACTCGGGCATTTTCCTACAATTACCAGCTTTTCTATTAAGGAAGTTCAGACTGAGCTTTTCTGTGCAGAAATGTTTATGTCTCTTTTTGTTTTTGGAGATGGGATCTTGCTCTGTTACCCAAGCTGGAGTGCAGTGGCTCATTTACGGCTCACTGCAGCCTTGAGCTCCTGGACTCAAGCCATCTTCCTACCTCAGCCTCCTGAGTGGCTGAAACTACAGGCGCATGCCACCATGCTCCACTAATTTTTTTTTTTTTTGTAGTGATGGGGTCTCGCCATGTTGCCCAGGCTGGTCTCCAACTTCTGGGCTCAAGCTATCTGCCCACCTTGACCTCCCAAAGTGTTGGGATTACAGGCGTCAGCCACTGTGCACGGCCTGCGTATGTCTTCATAAACTGGAATTCCCTCCTCCCTGCCTCTGCTCCTGGCCTTTCTCTCCTGAGGTGCCCAAGACAGATTTGTTCGCGTCTCCCCTTCTCTCCTCACTTTGCGAAATCTCTGGCATGCTTTTTTAATATATATATATAGAACACTTTCTAGTATATGTTAGGGCAGAAACACAGGATATACTTTACATTTTGACTTTGTGTGTGTGTGTGTGTTTGCACGTGCGCACGCGTGTGTGAGAGTCACGGGAACAAATATTGAATGCTTTGCTCCCCAAAATGACTCTCCCAGACAGAAATGTGAGTGATTTGGGTTGACATGTTGTAAACAAAATGTAGCTTGCAGAATAGTTGTGCCTGCATGTGCACACACACTCACATGCACACGCACATGCACACACACACACACACCTAACACCTTGGCTGTCATGTAGGAAGTGTGATTCTGGTGAGTTTCCTTCCAGCAGAGGAGGCAGTTGCTGTGAAGTAGAACATTTCAAAGCCAAGAGAGAATTGAGGCAGTGAGAGGAAAAGAATGTCGAAGAGTGTTTGCAGTAAATGCAGCCAGCGGGGTGGAAGTATGAAAGAGCCTGATGCCCAGGCGGGGGCAGCGTGCCCTCAGCCTCACACTGGGCTCGTGCCTGGAGAGCCAGGGAGAGAGCCACGAACGGCCTTAGGCAGCGTCTGGCTCTGCTGCCTGGCCTGGCTGCCCAGGGCCATCCCCGCGTCTCCCCAGCAGCGTCCCCTTCCATCAGTGGAGCACCAAATCCCCAGGGCCGTCCTTGCCCTGTTTTCTCTGTGATTGGCCTCACCCGTCCTCAGGCCCTTTCTGCTTCTCCCTTAGTGGCTTGGCCTGGAGGAATCTCCTTTTTCCGTCCCAGTAGCAGCAAAAGCCAGAGCCCCACTCATGTGGGCTGAGATTCTCTGTCACCAAGGACCCCTACTCCCAGAGAGACGGAGGTCAGGAGACCCAGAGACATATAGGGGAAGTAAAGCAAAAAATAAAACCAACCAAGAAAACCCCACACCATGCCTGGCTTTTCAGCAGTGACTTGATTGGATGTCCCTGTCCGTTCTTGCTCTTGGCCTTCAGGGTAGGGCTGCTCAGAGCTGAGCGGGTGTCTCAGCCCCAAATTCCCGAGAAGAAGGACTGGCGTCCCCCTTTCCAGTCCTTGCCTGCCTTTGGTCCTTTCCCCTCCTGGCAGGGATTAGGACTTCTTGATTGTAGACATTCAGGGAGTGTTGAGTGAGGGGCAGACTAGGAAGTGAAGGTGTTGCCAGAGCTGCCGTGAGGGGGAAGGTGGTAAGATGACTTGTGAGTCACAGGAGTTGCACTTGCCTGGAGAGAGTCAAGGCAAGAGGAGGGATCTTCCCTAATCCATCTGGGGCGGGACTCCGGGAAAGGGACACACTGGGAGTTACAGGGAGGGTGGTATTCAGATGTGGCACACGTAGTGCCATGTTGTAATTCTCCAGGGCACCATTCATTGACTTTATGTATGTATGTATGTATTTTAATTTTAGAGAGGGGGTTTCACCGTGTTGCCCAGGGTAGTCTCAAACTCCTGGGCTCATGCGATCCACCCACCTCAGCCTCCCAAAGTGCTGGGATTACAGGCGTGGTCACGGTGCCTGGCATCTATTCACTTTTTATTCTGGGTAAATGTTGCCCTGCAGTAGAGCACTTGTAGTGGATCACGATTTGCCATGCAGCAAAAGGTGTTATGCAGTCATTGATGGAGTGCCTTCGTGTCCGTCCCGGGCCAGGCTCCGTGGGGGGACGTGATAGAACATGGTTCTTCCCCTCTAGGAGGCATTAGGGAAGAAGACTGGATCACACAGCAGCCAGAGGCCCATAAAGAACCACCATGACTCAGAGGGAACTCAAAAAGGAAGAACCTCCATGAGGGACCCACTGTTCCTGGGAGACCTCATGGAGGAGGCACTGCTCAATCAGGTGACCACTCCAGGGTGACCATGCTGCCATCAGCTCTCAGGAGCACCTCTTTCTCTGGTGGCTTCAACCTTGTGCCTGCCCCCAGAAGCTGGGCCCCAGAACGCCTCCTCACTAAACACTTCCTCTTCTCTATTTCTCTGCAGCCTTCAATACCCCAGGTCCCAAACTACAGGCTGTCGATGACGATCCCAGACTGGCTCCAGGCGATTCAGAATTACATGAAAACACTACAGTATCCTTCCAACCAAGGTCTGAGCACACCCAGCCAGGGGACGGGCATGGAGATCGCAAGCCTGGTGGCTGATCTGTCCCCAGCTGGTCATCAAAAGCTCTCTAAGGTTGGTGAGGCAAGGCGTGGGGGATGCTCCAGGTGGGAGTCCAGAAAGAGTGTGCGTGGAGGATGTCACTGCAGTGATCCCGCGGGGCAGCGTGGTCCACCTTGAGCCCCTCCGGCTTCTCTTTCTCCCTCGTCTTCCCTGTCCTTGCCCTTTCTCCCCTGAGCACCGCTCTTCCTTCTATCTTCTCCTCCTTCTCCACTTCCTCTTGGTCATCTTTGTTCCCCTCGTCCTGTTCTCCTCCGCTTTCTTTCTTTTCTTTTCATTTTTTTGAGATGAAGACTTGCTCTGTCACCCAGGCTGGAGGGTGTTGGTGTACTCTCGACTCACTGTGACCTCCACCTCCTGGGTGCAAGCACTTCTGCCTCAGCCTCCCGGGTAGCTGGGATTACAGGCGCCCACTGCCACACCCGACTAATTCTTGTGTTTTTGGTAGAGACAGAGTCTCATCCACTGTGTTGGTCAGGCTGGTCTCGAACTGACCTCAAGTGATCTGCCCACCTCAGCTTCCCAAGTGCTGGGATTACAGGCGTGAGCCGCCACACCCATCCCTCCCCTGTCTATGGCCTTCTTCCCTCCTACTCTTCCATTCCTTTTCTCTTTCTGTTTTGCCCTCATCCCTGACTGCTCATGATCTACAGTAGGCCCACCTGGTGCTGCCTTTGTTTCCCCAGGTGAGCCAGGCTGGTGAGCTGCTCAGTTCTACATGAATGGCTGGGGTTCTGGGATTGGGAGCCCTCTCCCCCAACTCCAGCTTGAGGAAGAGCTAAGAAATTCACTGGCTTCAGTGTGAGTTCAGACGAGCTGGTTTGGTACCTTGCTCCTCCACACCCGCAGGTGTTTGCAGTCAGGATTAGATCGGTTCTGAGAACTCCCACGAACAACACTATAGGGACAGAGGGGCAGGAGTGGATGGTCCACCTGTCCCTTCTGGTATTTTATATGGAGAAGAGTCAGATGGGAAGCTGAACCCCAGCACGTTGTCCAGGAGGTCAAGCTTCTGTGGACCTCTGTCCTTCCTCCGTAAATGTATAACACATAGCCTGTTCTGCAAGGTCCCAGGCAATGGACTGGCTTTCTGTTTGTCTGTCCATACCCAGCCCTGAGGCAGAAAGGATTTCAGGGGCACTGCACACATGCTCCATGCATCCCAGAAAAGCACCTCTGCTCTGTGTTATAGTAAGAATCTTTCTGGTGGATTTTCATGTGGGACAAAATACTAGCACCTCCCCCACAGGGCTTGGTATTACTAGCTCGGATAACACCAACGTCTGCTCATTTGGGTAGGGAGACTACTTGATTGGCTTCTCTGTTTTCACTTCACGGATCATCAGCTCCCCAACATGGCATATTCCCAGTAAAACCCTAAGGCAATATCAGAAGGAAGAGGTAGCCCCAGTCTCCAAGACAGAGGCTGGCAGCCCTAGCCCTTGGAAGGCTATCTGGTGTTTGTGCTGATCCTCACTCTAGGACCTGCATGGGGATGTTCCGCATGGTCCCGAGGCACAAACTCCTGCCAGAGCAGACCTGGACCCCAAGAGCTGGCCCTTTCTGGATGTAACTGACTCCTCATAGACTATTCCAGAAGGTGACAGCAATTAGAATGCCTCCCCACTTTTTTTTTTAACTTAAAGTCAACTGATTATAGGCTTTAAGGCTCCTCACTTCTATCTAGGACATGATCTTCATGAGGATCATCTGGCTGAGAGTTAAGAGAATTAGCCTGGCTGGGAAAGCATTGATAGGGGCAAATTTGCATGTGCTTTACATATCATTTGCTCACACTGCCATAAACCTGACAGCACATTCTCAGCCACATTTTCATGGTTGCACTGAAGGATCTGCTTTTCCATTTTTCTCTTCTCTGACCCATTATGACTGCGAAGGTCAGTGACCGACAGCGTCAGTGACTGCAGAGAGGGCCACAGAAGGGAAGCACCAGCAGGCTTCAGGGACATGCTCCCAGCCAGCTGCCCCCTGGAGCCACTGCATGAGGAAGGCAGGGCATCAACTCTTCTACCTTCTGACCTGACTTTTATTTAGTTCCTTGGGACTCCCTACTGCTTTGTCCTGGACACAGTGACAGGTGCCAGGGGATGGGGACTGCTTGGCGTCAGTCCTGACTGTGGATGTGCTCAGCTGGCAGTGGGGATAGGGAAGGACAACTCCTGCCTTCCCCTCAGACATCCTCGAGCAACAACCACCAGGAGTGCTGCGTGCTGGATGGGGGAAAAGCCTTCTCACAGCAAACTCGGGCTTAGTGAGATCTCCCCCTCGGGGCGTGTGTAGAGCAGACTGCTCCCCAGCCCACTTTCAGGGACTCAATGATGAACTCTAAGGAACTGAAAAAAGATGTTCAGGTACATTTTTTTTATTATTTTGCTATATGTTTGTCTCACTTGATACACTAGATGTATAAATTAGGTATGCAAGTGAAGGAAAGTTGAGCAAAGAACTGAATTTTTGCCCTTCGAACTCTACTTTATGTACCAGGAACGTCAATGCTTGAATACAATGTTTGGTGAGGTAAAGAAAGCACTTCACAATAAGAATATTTAGCCCTTTTTTTTTCTCTTTTATCTCTAGGATTTTGTATGTTGCATGTTTTAAAAACTGGGCAAGCCCGTGTGGTTAGTTGTTATTCTTATGGCCCAGTGACTCTCAAACCCAGATATTGAGAGGTCCCCCAGCCCTCACCCTGGAGCTTCCAGTTCAGTCATCTGAGCTGAAGTGACTCTGAGTGGCATCCGGGGTTATGAATGATGGCCTGAAATCAGGCTCTCCAGGGCTGGAGCCCAGAATCTGCTTATACCGAGCTCTCCAGGGGGTTATGCGTGCCCGTGTCTGAGTGACCCAGCACGGCTGTGCCAGAAGAGGAATCCCAGCCCTTCTCAGGAGGGTGTGATGTGCCTCTAGGTGCTGCTGTCACTGTGGGGCACCCATTGTCTCTCCCACACTCATCTGGCCTGCAGCAGCTCTGGGTATAGAAGTTCCGGCTTCATTAGCACGTTTCCAATGTGCACTTTTCCTATAGGATTTTGCTCGAGGAGAAGAGCAAAACCTACAAAGCAACTTCTCATTGGGCTCAGAAAAGTCAAAACCCAGTCAGAGAGCACCGCGTTAGTGAATGCCTCATCTCCTTCAGAACGACTTGGTGCAAGCTTGCCAGCCCCTGAGACCTTCTGGGTAGTCAGCTAAATCCCAGATAGTGAGTAACGGTGCAGCTTCTCAGATTTAGTAATCAATGCCAAGTGTCAGCACAGGCATGAAAAAAAAGTGGCATCTCCACAGTAAGACCTGCTACAGAGTCTGTGTGCTACTGAAAAATCCTACTGCTTCCATCCACCCTTTCATCCTTGCTTCCATCCATCTTTCCATTCCATCCATCCACTCATTCACCCATCCATCTTTCCATGCATCCACATATCCATCCATTCATGTATTCCTCATTCATTTAATAATATTTGCTAAACTTGCATATGTTGGGTTTCTGCCAGGAGTTGGGTTTTTTTTTTTTTTTTTTTTTTTGAGACAGAGTCTTGCTCTGTTGCCCAGGCTGGAGTGTGGTGGCAGGATCTCAGCTCACTGCAACCTCCGCTTCCTGGGTTCAAGTGATTCTCCTGCCTCACCCTCCTGAGTAGCTGGGATTACAGGCCCGTGCTAGCACGCCTGGCTAATTTTAGTATTTTTAGTAGAGGTTGGGTTTCACCATGTTGGCCAGGCTAGTATCAAACTCCTGACCTCAGGTGATCCACTCACCTCAGCCTCCCAAAGTGCTGAGATTACAGGCATGAGTCACTGCGCCTGGCCTTCTGCCAGGTTTTATGGGTGATATAAAGATAATGAAAGAATAGTTCTAGCTAGGTATAGTGGTGCATGCCTAAGGTCCCAGCTACTTGGGAGGCTGAGGCAGGAAAATCACTTGAGCCCAGGAGTTCAAGACCAGCCTGGGCAACATAGCAAGACCATGTCTTAAAAAAAAATTTTTTTTTTTTAAAAGAGAATAGTACCAACTCTTAAAGAGCTTGTAGTCTAGTAGGTGAATTAAGACAAATATTCAGCTACCCAGAATACAGAGCAAATTGAAAAGAGCTGTTATAAAGGATCATGGTGCTTTGTAGCCTAAGTTAGAAATTGGATTTTCAGGGCAGGATAGTGAGGAGTTAGAGGCTACTGGCTATCTTCCCAGTGCTGGTGACTTCTGAAAAGCCCTCACATCCTCATCTCATTGAGAAATCAGAATGCATAGCTTTCTCTGCTGCATTACTGGGACCTTGGAATTTTCTGTCACTTTCCCTTTACATACTTTACACAGATACAATCACACAGGGACCCAGTTCTTTGAAATTAGGAAAATGAGACCGCTGAGTGGGTAAGTGGTGCATGATCTGTGGCCAGATATCTCTCTCCTACCCTCAAGCTGTCAGCTCCCTCTCCCAACCTCTGTTCCGGTAGTCCAAGGGCTCAGATATCCTAGTCTGTCAGGGGTGGAGGTGGAGGGTGCCCCAGGGCTAGGTTGGAGATGGGACTGAGGACAGGGCCACTCTAACCGCTGAGTCCAGTGATGAAATCTGACTCCCAGGACAGAGGAGGCTTGTAAACTCTGCTTCATGAGGCCTCCTTTATTTGTTCTATGGTAATGCCCCCTGTCCTGGTGTTACAGCAGGAGGGTGCTATGGAATACTGGCACTAACCCCAGGAATTAACTCTTGTGCTTTGGTACCTTCTGTGAGGTGAGTTTTCCCTTTTCCCTCTGTGTTCCTGCGTGGTTCCTGGTGTGGGGATAGACATGCTGAAGGATTAACAGACTGACTGAGTGTATAATTAGATAGGTTCTGAGATCCTCCGCTATGCTCTATCCTACAGGTTAATGGAAACAGCAAAAGAAATGACCCGAGAGTCCTTGCCTATCAAATGCCTTGAAGCTGTCATCCTGGGCATGTATCCTTTAAGTTATGTATGCTTAAGTTTACTCCATAAATGGTGGCTTCACAGTGGGGCTGGTTGTGCCTTTCACATTGTAAATTCACAGAGATGATGCCCATTATCTCCTTTGAGGAAAGTGTCAAACTCCTCTGGTTCATGTCTTTAACTTTCACCATGTAGAATTGAACCAAATCAGTGCTTGGCTTCTTGGACCAACATTAGTTTAACCTGTGAGCTGTGGCACCCATCAGGCCCAGCTCTCAGGCCAGTGACCTTGCAGATTCACTGATCACAGGGAGAATTCTAACTTGGAGGGACTAGAGAGAGTGTGTATGTGGCTGTTCTTTGCATTAATATGACATTGCAGCAGGAAAGACACTCAAGGAAATGCAATCAGAGCCAAGAGTGCACCCAAACCCATCTCCAGGGAAATTCTTTGAAAATTCGGTGATGTGATCTCAGCTCGCTGCAACCTCTGCCTCCCAGGATCAAGTGATCCTCTGACCTCAACCTCCTGAGTAGCTGGGACTACAGGTGCATTCCACCATGCCTGGCTATTTTTTTTGTTTTGTTTTGTATTTTTGGTAGATACGGGGTCTCACCATGTTGTCCAGGCTGGTCTCAAACTCCTGAGCTCAAGTGATCTGCCCGCCTGAGCCTCCCAAAGGGCTGAGATTACAGGCAGGAGCCATCATGTCCGGCCTGCCAGGGAAAGTTCTGAGTGACGTGTGGAGGAGACCAAGCAGTGGTAGTATATCCTGACTTGACAGAACCTACAGCTAAAACAAGGGTCTGGCTTCTCCCACGCTTTCTGTTCCATTTTCCACCAAACTCCTGACTCTTCAGCCTGAGAGGAATACGGTTCAGGGAAACTGTGGTGGCATCAGCATATTGGTGGTGATGGCAATTGAACATGATCAGATAGAAGAGCAAAGACACTCCCAAGTCCTATGGGATGAATGGCTGGAAGGGACAGTGGAAAAGCAAACACTGCAAGACAGGTGCTTGAGAGGTGGTCCCAGGCAAGACTAGTTAGGTCCTTGAGTGATGCACTGAGAAATGACTTTTTTCCAAAAGGCAATGGGCAACCCAGATGAAGCTCTGAAGCAGAGGTGTGGCATGCTCAGGTATGTGCTCTAGAGAGGTGGTTCTCCAAAGTCAGGCTGAAGGACAGACTGGGGAAGGCTGGGCTGGATCAGCAAAGCCCACTGGGAGTGGTTACATAAGGGAATGGTGACGCTAGACTCATGGCACTGGGGATGGGAATGGATTTCAGAGAATTGTTTTAAGAGCGATCAAGAAGATAGAATTTACAGGACTTGCAGGCCAACTAGCTGCAGGAGTTGATGAGGAAGGAGTCAACGACTACAGGTTTCTCAATTGGGCAATAGACTGTGGGATAAGCTGGAGGAATGAGAGTGGCAGAGAAATGAGCTGCGTCAATGCAGACCTGGACTAAGACAGTGGCAGTGAAGGAGGAGGAAAGGGATGGAGGCACATATCATCACCACCACTTGGGGACTGCTTAGATGGGAGGAGTTATTGGAAAAAGGCAGTGACTCTGCATTTCTGGCTTGTGTGATAATGCCACAGTCCAAGGGAAGGTCTTCAAGGGGAGGATCAGATTTAGGGTAAAATGAGCTCAGGTTTGGACATGTAAAATTTGAGGTGCCTTGTGGGATGTCGGGATGAGGTATTTGCAGTGTGGAGCTCACAGGGGAATCTGTGCTGGAAATGCGAATTTAGGAGCTGTGATTAGGGGGTTATGCTTACTGTTCAAGAAGTGAGAAGAGAAAAGGATCAAAGATTAAATCAATATTTTTTGATCTAGTTGGGTACAAAGAGCCCAAGAAAGAAACTTGAGAAGGAAAGTCAGAGAGTTAGAAGGAAAACCAGGAGAGAAAGGAGATGGAGAGGCGTGGAAGGACGTATGGCTCAGAATCAGACTGGGGACAGGAGGCTTGATCTAGTCTGTTTTCTGGGTCTCCTGGAGACTTTTGTGGGAAGGGGAATCTCTGTGCCACTCTGGAGTCTGGGGAACACTTGCAGGCCTGATCTGAAACAAGATTGACCACAGGTGCCTTGGCTGACATTTAAAAAATGGAAACTTGAACCTTACTGAGGCCCTTCAACCCTCCTGTCATCCTCCTCCCTGTTTCCCACAAAGGAGATGAAATGTGTGCCTGGGAACCCAGCAGGAGGCTGGGAATGGGGGTCGGGGCAGCAGATGGCTCAGGGCCCCAACTCTTTAGTGGCGGGAGTCAGCCACAGCTGTTCAGCGAAGCATCCTGCAAGTTTAATGGGGGCAGATGATTGGCTGGGGATTTGCTGGAGAAAGAGATCAGTGAAGGAGAACACAAGCCCAGGTCCTTCATGGGGTGGACAATTTAACTTCAGACACCCCTTTGTTGAGGAGTGTCTGAGTGCTTCTGGATTTAGGTCATCGAAATGACCACCTCCCTTACACAATAGTTTCATCCCTGCACAATTTTATACATCCGAGCATCTATGCCATTGGAATCATCTACAATCTTTTGGAATTGTGGGGATGGACCCAGGAACAGCCTGTGAGCCTGTCCAAATCAGAGACCGTGAGCGTGGTTTTCCTTTGTTCTTATTCATCTGACATTTCAGAAAAGTGTGGGGAAGGTGGAGAGCCTTAGTTCACACTGCTGAACTCAGGGAAATTTGACTCTTGCACACAGACAAAAAACACAGACCCAAATTCTTCTTTTTTTGAGACAGAGTCTAAGCTCTGTAATCCAGGCTGGAGTGCAGTGGCGTAATTTCAGCTCACTGCAATCTCTGCCTCCTGGATTCCAGTGATTCTCATGCCTCAGCCTCCAGAGTAGTTGGGATTACGAGCGTTCACCACCACACCCTGCTAATTTTTTGTATTTTTGGTAGAGATGAGGTTTCACCATGTTGGCCAGGCTGATCTCGAACTCTTGACCTCAGGCGATCTGCCCCCTTCGGCCTCCCAAACAGACCTGGATTCTGATCAGCATCCCTGGGTCCTACTTTCCACTCGGGGCTAGTGAAGGATATGAATGGGGTCATCCGTCTGTGCCTCCCATAGGCCTTCTGCAGGTCCTGGCTCCACAACTTTGAAACTGGTTGGCTTGGCTGCATTGACACCTGTGTCCATCAGCCTGTCCTTCCTTGCTTTCTCTTTTTTGACTTTAGCCCAGAGTTTAGGATTCATTAGTGCTGAGCCACTTTTTATTTTGTTTAAGGGCATGCCCATGCTTTTACATGCATGCTAGAGAGGTAGATCTTTGCATCCAAATTATCTTGTGAAGGATAGCAGGTATTTTGGGGGGCACTCACTGGCCATGGTGGGGCTTGCTTGCGATACTAAAGCACTATGGTTTATTAAAGTAACAGGTTCAGTATGAGAGGCAGGTGAAGCATAGCCCTGGGGGCTGGATACTGGAATGATGATCCCCGGCTTGGCACTGCTCCCGCTTCCCTGGAAAAGCTCAGGTTACTCCCCTGCCGGCATCTATACTACCTTGCCACCTCCATCTCCATTCCCAATTGCTCCAGGTCCCAAGGCTTTACCAATCAACGTCATGATGGGACAAATCCTCGAGATCAGTGACTCCTGACATGAGGGACTGGTGCTCTCTCTTGTCTCCTCCCCACTTCTCCACCTGGCTGACTCTACTTCTCCTGTAAGACAGATTCCAGTATTACCCTGTGAGGCCCCTCCTCTGTCCACCCACAGATTGCTGGGCTTGCCTTTCTTATAGCACACATCACATTGTGTTTTGGTTTTTATTGTGGTAAAATATTTATAACATAATTTACCATTTTAACCATTTTTAAATGCACAGTTCAGTGACATTAAGTACATTCATAATGCTCTGCAAAATGACCATCATTCCGGTCAGGCAGGGTGGCTCATGGCTGTAATCCGAACACTCTGGGAGGCTGAGGAGGGCGGATCACCTGAGGTCAGGAGTTCAAGACCAGCCTGGCCAACATTGTGAAACCCTGTCTCTACTAAAAATACACAAATTAGCCAGGTGTGTGGTGTCGGGCACCTGTAATCCCAGCTACTCAGGAAGCTGAGGCAAAAGAATCACTTGAACTCGAGAGGCAGAGGCTGCAGTGAGCCAAGATCACACCACTGCACTCCAGCCTGGGCAACAGAGTCTGTCTCAAAAAAAAAAAAAAAAAAAAAAAAAAAAAACAACCACCATTCCTCCCAAGAAATGAAACCCCATATGCATTAAACAGTACTCCCCATTTCCTCCCTCCAGCCCCTGCTCACCACCATTCTACTTTCTGTCTCTATGCACGTGCTACTGTAGGTACTGATGAGTAGAATCATACAGTATTTGTCCTTTTGTATTTGGCTGATTTCACTCAGCATGTCTTCAAGGCTCATCCTGCACATTGCAGAATTTCCTTCCCTTATGAGGCAGATTAAATTCTATTGCATGTATACACTACATTTTGCTCATCCATTTATCCTTCGATGGATATTTGGGTTGTTTCCACCTTTTGGCTATTGCTAATAATGCTGCTGAGAGCATGGATGTACAAATATCTGTTGGGGTTGCTGCTTTCAATTCTTCTGGGTATGTGCCCAGAAGTGGAATTGCTGGGTCCTAGGGTAATCCTGTTGAATCATTTGAGGAATTGCCATACTGATTGCATTGTGAGCATTGAGTACGTCTCCCACCAGACGTCTGGAGAATGGCTGTGTTCTTATCTTTGGCTCCACAGCCCTACCTGGCAGGCAGTCTGGCACAGCAGACACTCAGGATAAGTGTTTGTTACACTGACTTAAGCAGTTAAGAAATGCCCTTGTTCCAGCCCCAGAGAACTTGCCCCAGAAAGCAGCTAGGAATTTACGTAAGAGGACTCAGAAGGATGTGATTTCACTCCCTGCCAGGTGATCTCACATGATAAAGTGAAGAGAAAACAGGTACAAAACATTTTTAGGGAGTGCAGCCATCCGTGATTAGGCCGAGGGCAGAGGACAAGGCTGTCGTCGTTGCCGTGGGTGCGTTGTGTCAGTACCCTTCTCTTCGGGACACGTGGATTAGCGCTGCACCGAGTGCTGCCCTTGTAAGTGTGAGGCAGTGGGCAGCCACCGTCTAAGGTTAATTCTTTCTGTAAGCTTTAAACGAAGCTGTCTGTGTACCAGGTCTGTGCTGTATCCAGGGAATGCCACGATGTGAGACCCGACCCCTGCCCTCACAAGATCCAAACAATGACAATACAGGATGGCTAGGCACCAAATGCGGTGTGGGGGGTTCTTGTATGTTTTGAAAAGGTGATCCCAGGTTTGGCACTGCTGTTCCCCTTCCCTGGAAGAGCTCAGGTTACACTCCCCTGCCTGCATCCACGCTTCCTTGCCACCACTCTGTGCATTCCCAATTGCTCCAGGTCCCAAGACTTTACCAATTGACTTGGCAGGGGTGGGAGGGGGGAAGCAAGAATAAGCCAGGAAGAAGAAGGTCAGGGAGGCATGACACCCAACACCCAGGAAGGAGAAAGGGACGGTCGTGAGGCTGTTCCAGGCCGGAGTGCAGCCTGTGTGAGCCCCAGGAGCAGAGGAAAAAGTGCCTTGTTACTGTTTTGTTTTGCACGTTTGTAATTACTAAAGAAAATGTCAAGTTTTTCTTTTTGTCTCATATTAACTTGGTTTGAGGATACAGCATATAGTAGATAGTCAAAGATATCAAGTGAATCCTTTATGAAAGGATTACTCTGGAAAAGTTAGAAGCGAGCCTGCTCAGAGGCAGGGAGATGGACTTACTGACCCCTATGAGACACTTTCCCTTCCTGTGCATCCAGGCTCTGAATTTTCAAGGCCTCCTTTCTCTTCCTTGACTCAGACTGCCTAAGCTACTTAACCAATGGACAGCCTTCCATCGAGCGGTTCCCTATCAGCTTTAAAACCTACTTCTCAGGAAACTACTTTCACCATGTTGTGCTGGGGATTTACTGCAATGGCCACTATGGCTCACTGGGCATGAGCCGAAGGGCTGAGCTGATGGATAAGCCATTGACCTTTCGGACTCTGAGTGACCTCATCTTTGACTTTGAGGACTCCTACAAGAAATACCTGCACACAGTCAAGAAGGTCAAGATTGGGCTCTACGTCCCCCATGAGCCTCATAGCTTCCAGCCCATTGAGTGGAAGCAGTTGGTCCTCAACGTCTCAAAGATGCTGAGGGCTGATATAAGGAAGGAGCTGGAGAAATATGCCAGAGACATGAGAATGAAGGTGAGTGCTGGGAAGACAAGGAAGCCAGGCAGGAGAGCTCCATTCCCATTCCTTTCTGTCTGTCTGTTGCTCCAAACCTCATTTTTCTAGGATGGTCAGAAATTTCTTGAGGTTAAAGTTTCTCTTTGCACATAATACTGCAAAACAAACAAACAAAAAAAACCAAAACACTAAAATCAATTTAGATGTGACAGTTAAAACAATACCTTGTCCTGCAATTCCTTCTATGAAATCAGATGTAAAGTGTCAGTCATTTTATATTGAAGTTCTAGTTTGTTCTGTTTTGTCTATATAATAGAGTGACAAGTTGTTCCAGTTTGCCTGGAACTGCGGGCTCCCAAGGATATGAGATTTTCGGTATTAAAACCTGGAAAACCTTATATGCTGGCTTTATACAGACTATACTCACATGTCCCTCCTTCCCTCTCTGTTTTGCCTCCAAAGCGATGTGATTCCCACTTGTCCGTGTCCCTCTAGGACTTGTGCAGTCACTAAGAGAAAAGGATTATGCTGACTTCAGGCCCGGCTAGGTTTAGCACTGTGGACTTGTCACCTGCACTCTGCAGGACCTGGAGTGGAGATTCCTGATCCGTTAAAACCACTCTGTTATATGTGCGGGATGGGAGCATCAGAAGAACAAGCTGGTTTCTGGGGCGATGTAGATGGGACTTTGTCTTCATGCAAAGAGGAATTGCCAAGCAAACAAACACAGCCCCAGGGGGCTGAGACACTGGGCTGTGTTCCTTTCTCCACAGCGCACAGGGGGCACAATGTGACCAACCGTATATCCGTCTTGGAATTGGTGCCCTTGCTCCTTGACAGTACAGGGCGAGAGAGGAATGTGTGTGTCTCCAGCCTCTTTGTTTTAGAAGTCTTCCTGCTCAATGCCTTCTAAACCATGGCATCATGATCCAGCTGGGAGCTGGGATGTGGTGCTAGAAGACGTGAGGGTAGAGATCCTTTAGGAACCAGGGTGATTAACTCCTTGCTTCTTCTTCAGATCCTGAAACCTGCAAGTGCCCACTCTCCGACCCAAGTGAGAACTCGGGGAAAATCCCTGTCCCCCAGAAGGAGACAGGCAAGCCCCCCGAGAAGGCTGGGCAGGCGAGACAAGTCGTGAGTAATATTTCCTTTTCCCCAACTCAAAGCCCAACACATACATTCAAGGGATTATCCTGGATCATGGACACAAAGCTGTGTCTTGAGCCTGGCATTTGACCAAGGGTTTGTTATCTTGTACTAAGTTCTGTAGCTGGTCGGTGAGAACTGGGGCTGGAACCCAGGCCCCCTAATTCTGGGAGGTGATAGGGCAGAGTGGGTGGAGCGTTCTGTTTTCAGAACCCTCAATCTCCAAGAGGACTGAATGAGGATTCAGGGGACATCTGTGGAAAAGGATCCACTATGCACATCACCCCCACTGCCACTCTCTGCTGACTGTCAGTTGCACACCCGAATGGAGGGATAAGCCCCAGGCAGAATGAGATGAAGAATAGCCTGAAATGCAGGCAGCATGGAGGGAGCCTTGGACTTAGAGTCAGGAAACCTGGGGCTGGAACCGGCTCCACGCGTACGAGCTGTGCAATGTTGGGCATGTCTTTGTTATCTTTCTGGGCATCAGTTTTCTCACCCATAAAATGGGATTGTTAGAATTTATGAACTTTCCTGCAATTCCGTAGTCCTCTGTACCAGCAGAAAGTGTGATTGCCATCAGTGGACGGTGGCGTCAGAGACACCCACTGACTCATCTTCTTCCTTACCTAACTCTACCCTCTCCGTTTCAGCCCTGAGGCCAATGATTCCACATCTACTTCTCAGGTCAAAATAACCCACTTAAGCAATGACAGATTGGAGGTCTGGGGATGCCCAAATTCACCAGTGATAATCCGCTGGCAAATATTTGAGCTATAGCCATCCTGGAAAAAAAAATACTGCTTTTCTTAATAATAGCAGTGTGCTGTGTCACCCAGCCTCTTGCCATGCTGGGACCATGTGGCACAGTGCACAGGGGGCTTGGTGGAATCCCAGCTCTGCCACATGTTAGTTGTGCTGCTGGGCACATCCTTCCTCCCCGGGGAGGCTTGGTTTCCTCATCCATAAAAAAATAGCACAATGCTCTCTTCACCTATCTGACGGGGTGGTTTGTAAAGATCCAAGTCCATGATGTGATGAGAGTGACGTGTCAACAGTGAATTTCACACAAGCACAGTATCATCGTCACATCCATCCTGTGCAGTGAGCAGAGTATATTTTACAATTGTTTTCAGATGAAGAAACCAGGACATGAAAAGGGTTTTTTATCTTGTACTAAGTGCTGTAGCTGGTCAATGAGAACTGGGGCTGGAACCCAGGTCCCCTGATCCTGGGAGGTGGCCGGGCAGAGTGACAGGAGGATTCTGTTTTCAGAAGAGCAGGACAGGACTAAGTATTTTCACTTCCAAGGAAGGTTCTTTACTTGCCCCATTCCATGTTCTAGAACCAGTCCTGGGTTCAGCAGGTACTGCCATGAGGGCCTTGGCTACAAGGGTTGTGGTCCTGGGTTGGAAGGTGGGGGGTGAAAAAGTTAGAGGTCAGCAAGAGAAGCTGAAGATGAGAATGGTGTCAGCATAGGTTTGTCCTTGTAGGGAGCAGGATGGCTTCCAACTTTTCACACAGGCCCTCCTGACCCGAATCCTCCCCCTGAGGCTGGCCACTGCCCTTGACCCTTACCTTAGCCCTTACCCTATCTCTCTGTCTCTCTCTGATTGAAACATCCATTAATTGCTGTCACTGCACAAAGTAGCAGCTGTCTCAGAGGATTATGAACATAGAAATCCTTCCCGGAGGGTCATTTAGCCTAGAGTTAGTGACCCTCTATGATTCTGATTTTGTCTGATTTCTTATCCTTTTTGCCCAAGAAGGGCTGAGTCATTCCCTGAGGACCTCCCAATCTTCAGCAAATGTCAGATAGTATATAAAAGCCTGCCTTTCCCATTAGACTCTAGAATCCAGAGCACAGGAAGGCCCAAACATTCCGCCTGGCAATGGATTCCTGCACAGAATGGCGGCCATTGATTTCGAAGACTAGGTCCTGGTGATCCATTTTGCTTAGATCCACAGGGACTTTGAATTCACGGGGCATGTTGAGTTTTCAACGGTAAATGTGACCATAATTGCAAGGGGATGGTAAAGATCTGAGAAACCGTGGTAACGGGATGATGTCAGGAGTCAGAAGGTGGTGGCAGTTGTTTGAGAAATGTGGAGGAGGAAGGAGAGTTTGATTTGGATAATGGAATGTGAGCTGCTGAAAATGCAGACCTGGAATTTGAGGAAGCTCGGGGAAGGAGGTTGTATTGGCGCCATCTACTTAGAATTGCCAGTTGAAACGACAGCCGGATAAGTCTGTGAGCAAAGAAAGAAGAGAAAAAGAAACTGCCGGGCGTGGTGGCTCACGCCTGTAATCCCAACACTTTGGGAGGCCGAGGGGAGAGGATTGCTTGAGCCCAGGTGTTCAAGACCAGCCTAGGCAACATAGGGAGACCCTGTCTTTACAGCAACAACAAAAGATTAGCCAGGCATGGTGGTGCATGCCTGTAGTCCCAGCTTCTTGGGAAGCTGAGATGGGAGGATCACTTGAGCCTGGCAAGTCGAGACTTGACAGGGACACCGCGCTCCAGTCTGGGTGACCGAGTGAGGCTCTGTCAAAAAAAAAAAAAGAAAGTGATGGCAAGTCCCTGAGGAAGCCCAAGAAAAAGAGCCAGAACAGAAGATGGAAAAGGAACAGTCACAGAGGGAGCGGATGGATCAGGACCACGAGCGCACCTGCGCCTGCAGAGGACAGCTGTCAGGGCACCTCAGCCGTGAGTGCAAAGCCACCTTCTAGTGTTGGGGCACTACTTGCCCTCTGCCCTCCTGCCCATCTGGCACACCAGAGTGGGCCTGAGAATGGGGAGAAAGACCAGGGAAAGGGAGTGGGGGCTGGAGGTCAGGAAGGAAGACCTACAGGAAGAGGGCGATTCTCCTCCATTACCTTCTGCGCCACATGGCCCAAAGTCGATCCCAGCTCCACTGGGGGAAGCCCAGGAGCACAGCAGTGATGGCTCATGGTTCAGCAGTGAAAACATAAGCTTTTCAAAAATGATGAGAAGTGGCTGCAGCAAGGTGAGGAGGGGTGGGTTTCAAGGGGGAGGAGAGAAGGTGGTACAGGGAGGAGAAGCGATCTGGACTGGGGTGACATTTAGAGAGGCAGTGTTGAGAGGGCTGAGGGGCTGGGACCAGCCTGGGAGAGGGGGGAGAGTGAGAGCGGATGGAGCTGACGAAGGCCGGGATTCATTTATCAAGAAGGAACACTGAACGGAGATGCAGCAAACCTGATTTCTTCCTTTTTTTGAGACGGAGTCTCTCACGCTGTCGCCCAAGCTGGAGTGCAGTGGCACGATCTCGGCTCACTGCAACCTCCGCCTCCCGGGTTCAGGTGACTCTCCTGCCTGAGCTTCTCGAGTAGCTGGGATTACAGGTGCATGCCACCATGCATGTGCCCAGCTAATTTTTTTGTATTTTTAATAGAGACAGAGTTTCACCATGTTAGGCAGGCTGGTCTCGAACTCCCGACCTCCTGATCTGCCCACCTCGGCCTTTTAAAGTGCTGGGAGCCCTTTAGAAACTTTAAAGCGCCTACAGCAAATCTGATTTCTGACTCCAGTTCTGCCATGAACCAGCTGGTGGCTTTGGGCAAGCTGCTTCTCTGTGCCTTACCTGTGTAAGGGGACAGGAGACTTAAAGCTGATTAATCTAGGTAGTTTGTGAACTCTATAGAGTCCCTTGCAGCTTTTGTCTTTCTAGAATTGGAAGATACCAGAGTGTCTTTGGACACAAAGAGAAAATAACCAGGAGAAAGAAATGAATGTTCAAGAACAAAGGGATTAATGGAGCAAGGTTTATGAGCAGCTGGGGTCAGACAGGATGGAAGGCTACAGAGAGGGCTTAGAAGGTGGTAGGTGGGGGAGAGGGTAGGAGCAAAGGAAGAGGGGACATTAGGGAGAGCTTGACATACATGAGGAGGTAGAAATTGAAGGACTGTACCTTAAGTGGCCATTATCCTGCCAGTGAAGAAGGGCTCAGCTGAGGACAGATGGGTCCTCCAGTCCTGTTCTCAACCCTGAGAGCACCAGCGTCACCTGGAGGGTCTGCTGAAACAGACTGCTGGGCCCCTTTACCAGAGCTTCTGATTCAGCAGATGTGGGGTGGAGCCTGAGAACCTGCATTTCTAATGATGCTGATCCCGCTGGTCCGGGGACCACACTTTGACATCTACCGTTTGCTTCAGTGGCAGGCCTCCACCCGGGTTTGATGAATCAGAATGGGAAACCTGAGTTGGCAGCTGACCCTAAAAAGTAACAGTCACTACCTGAAGGTACTGGGTCTGCTGAGAAGGTCAGATAAAACTATTGAGTGTGATTTAGGGGCTCAGCCATGTCTAGTGTCGCCTGGACCTCTGGATAATGAGGTTATTGAGGCGAAGTTAGGGGATCTGACCCCGGGCTGGCTCCCATGTTTGGGCCCCAGTGAAGTCATTCTGGGAGGGGCCCAACTGGTCACTCTCCTGGGGGCCAGGCAGGGCCTCCGGTCTTTCATCCCCTAGGCCATGCCCCTGCCCTAATCTCTAACTACCTTGTCATGCAGCCAAGGCAGGTGACCACCCCTGTGCCTGCAGAGGACAGCTGTTAGATTGCGTCAATTGTGAGTGCAAAGCTGTCCTGCTCGCCTCCTACCCCAATGGCACATCAGAGTGGGCCTGGGAATGGGGAGAAAGACCAGGGGAAGAGAGTGGTCGGTCACTCAAGGTCAGGAAGGAAGACCTGCAGGAAGAGGGGAATTCTCTTCCATCCCCCTCCTCCCTCCATGCCCCAAAGTCGATCCCAGCCCCAGTGGGGAAAGTCCCAGGAGCACAGAGGTGATGGCTCACGGTTCAGTGAAATCATAAACTTTTCAAAAAAGGTGAAGTGTGACTGTGGTCTGCCTCCGAATCCCCCCGACTCACGCCTCTGCCCCACAGCCCTGCCTTCCAGGTAGACGTGGATTCCCAAAAGTCCTCCTTCCTAAACTGCTCCCAGTAGGTCGGAGTCTTCAGGGTTTTTTCCCTACAGCTGGGGCCGGGTGGCCTTGGAGCAGGCTGACCATCCACAGAGCCCAGTTGGCTCGCAGGTGCCCGTGGACAATGTAGTATGAGCATATCCAGGAAGGCCATGGCTATTCTTGGTGGCAGAAACTCTTGCCACTTCTCTTTCTCCAGTGCTTGGAGGTTGGGAGGGAACTCTAGAGGGCGGATATCTCAGCTGAAGTTTCAGTTGGATTGAGGTGTTCAAGAAGGGAAGATTCTCTCCCTAATTCCTCCGAAACCTTGACTTTTGAGTTGCAGGGCTGGGGAAGGGATGTACCGTATAGAAGGAGGGGGGAGAGAGGTGTGGAACATGAGAATAAAAAGGGTTGTGAGAGGTAAAGGCCACAGTGGAGCACAAGCCTCAGCTCCCCTCTCCAGATTTCAGCTCCCACCATTCTGACACAGCAGGACCCAGGACAGCCAGGTTCCTGGAGGTATGTTTGGAGAGAAGCTCCTCCGCTTCCACCCATGGCCTTCACCAAGCAGGTTTTCTCCAGCTAATCTTGCTTTTGGCAAGGAAATGAGAAAGTGACGAATATGGTCTTGACCCAGTCACTCCACAAACTCCAGGAATCCTACCGTAAGATGGCCAGGACCAGGGTTTGGTGACTGTCGCTGTGCTAGTCTTTCAGCATTACATAAGGCCATCGCGTCATTTCTAAATGTGTTGGGTGTCATAAGGAAGCTTGGGAGGGACCCAAAGGGTGGAAAATTACCATAAGAGGCAAGAGGCCCATCAGCTGTGGGGTCCCAGCCCCGGTCTGCAGTGGATAATTTTAGTGCCATCATCTCCCCATCCACCTCCTCCCTCCAGCTGGAGCGACTTCCAGCTTTGCACTCCTCTCCATTTTTGCACTTGTCTAAATAATCCCTTTCGAAAGGAGGATCCATGTCACTGGGTTGACAAGAATCAGGTGAGCGGGAGGGCAGGTGAAGATGATTGCATAGCATCCGCTGAGACCAAGTTTCAAGAGGGAAACCAGGACTCCCCCACCTTCCACCCACTTTCCACCCACGGGTCCTTTCTCACACTCTGCTCCCCTGGGAGTGTTTAAAGCACCTACTACACTGAATTGTCAAGTTTTTTCCTGTGGTTCATTTTTTTTGAGACCGAGTCTCACACTGTCGCCTGGCTGGAGTGCAGTGGCACAACCTGGGCTCGCTGTAACCTCCGCCTCCCGGGTTCAAGCGATTCTCCTGCCTCAGCCTCCCGAGGAGCTGGGACTACAGGCATGTGCCACCACGCCCGGCTAATTTTTTTTTTTTTTTTTTTGTATTTTTAGTAGAGACAAGTTTTCACCGTGTTAGCCAGGCTGGTCTCAATCTCCTGACCTCATGATCTGCCTGCCTCAGCCTCCCAAAGTGCTGGGATTACAGGCGTGAGCCACCACACCCGGCCAGCCTGTGGTTCTTAAAGAGAAAGGGAGAGGAAGGTCGAGATTCATGTTTCAAAGGCCATCTGTGAACTTAAACCAACTCCTTCCCAGCCCTGGGCCTCAGGACCCTTGCAGCTCTTCACTGAGGGGTGTCCCAGGGGTTCTCAACTGGGTCAGCGCTGGGAGAGGAGGTTACAAATGTGGTGGGAGGTGGGGGTTTTTGCTTCTCACATCTTGGTAAGTGAGGATGCTCCCTGTTAGGGCTGGGGGCCTGAGATGGCAAATGCCCTCCAAAGCCCAGGACCACCCTGTCCAATAAAAAACTGTCCCGCCTCAAATGCCAGCAGCACCCTCACTGGGAAGCTGCAGCGCTCTCCGAGGTCCTTTCCATTTCGGACAGTTCCTGACTCTTGGCTTGCTGCCTGTGACGTGGGCCTGGGCGAATTGGAGTGAGCAGATAGTGATTTTCCACTTTTGCCTCCAGAGTGACCACGTGGAACATTCTTCTCAATTGGGGCCAGTGTTCCTGCGGACCCGTGAGAACTCGTTCTCTCCTGTGTGGCTGCTTTTTTCCCACTGTCCCTCCTGTTTCCTTTGCTGGTCATCTTTCTTTGCCTCCCCTTTTCTTCCTCTTTGATTTCCCCTCATCATCAATCTCTGTGGCTGTTCATGGCTCCAGTGGGCTCTACCTGCCCTGCTGGACACCCTGAGGATCCCAGAGGTTAGTAAACCCTGAAAGCCCATCGCCTTTTGCTGCAGGGCCTTGAGCTGGACAAAGGAATTCCTTCTCCATTCTGTCAGGAAGGATTACATATGTCCAGACCTCTGGTGGAGTGAGGGCAGAGGTTGTTGAGTGAAGTCATAGAGAGTAAAGTTGATTCCATGGTCTAATCACATTGACTGGTGCCCAACAAATAATTCTCCTGAGATCCCAAATGAGAGATAGCACCAGTGTGAAAAGGAGATTTCCTTAGGGTGGAAAGCACAGAGAAACAAAGAAAAGAACACTAGGAAGGCTATGGAGGGAAAAGCCAAACCTCCAAGGTGGTGAGGGCAGTTTCTACTCCAGTGACTGCTGGTCAGTTCCCCCAGGGGAATTCATAGGGCCCAGAGTTCCCAGGGATGCTTGGAGAAACCAGGATGGAATGATGGGCCTCATCAGAAAAGACTGTCTCAGGCAGAGGGAGCCAGGAGCCTCGGTGAGCTCCCCAGGGTCACACAGGGGCAGACAGGGGCAGGCAGGGTGAGGTTTCCTAGAGCTGAGGGGTTCTTGTCCCAGAAAGGAGAAGTGACATCGGGGCCTGGAAACTGTGCCCTGGAATCTCCAACAGTTGGCCTATGGCCAGAACCTTCTGCCTGCGGAGGGCTCAAAGGGATGGGCACTGGCTGAAAAATCTCTTCTGGGCCAAATCCGTCTTGGCTGAGGCCTCTGTTTACACAGCAACATCAGCTGTCTGTCCTGTCAGCTGCCAGCAGCGGTGCCTTCTGTCCGGGGAGGAAGGAATGTGAAGGAGGAGTCGGCCTGGCCTGGAATGAGGGTGACAGGTGTGAATGAACCTGCTCTCATCCCTGATGAGAGGAAGGCCATGCTCTGCGGCCTACCCAGACAGGCCAGCAATCCTAAATCTGGGCCAGATTCCTGCCAGACTCCACAAGAAAGGGGGATCTGGGGTCTTTGCCTAAACTTGCAAATGCTGGACCGAGAGCACCCCTGGCTTAATCTCTTAACATCCGGGATTAAGAGGCTAACGTCAGAGTGGCACCTTTCCCACATATCCTTTCCTAGGCTCCCGAGCCCGCAGGCTGTCCTGCCAAGCTGGCCTTTGTGTTTGTGTGTGAGGGTGAGCGCGTGCCAGCATGTGTGCCCAGACATGGTCCTTGGTCACTCGATCAGAGGTACAGAAGAGAGACTGGGTGGTTCAGGGAACCCAGCGAACTTCCCTTCCACTTCCTAGTCCTTTTTTTTTTTGAGATGGAGTTTTGTTCTTGTTGCCTAAGCTGGAGTGCAATGGTGCGATCTCGGCTCACCGCAACCTCCACCACCCGGGTTCAAGCAATTCTCCTTCCTCAGCCTCCCGAGTAGCTGGGATTATAGGCGCATACCACCACACCTGGCTAATTTGTATTTTTAGTAGAGACAGGTTTTCTCTCTGTTGATCAGGCTGGTCTTAAACTCCTGACCTCAGGTGATCCACCCGCCTCAGTCTCCCAAAGTGCTGGGATTACAGGCGGGAGCCATCGTGCCTGGCCTTCTGTTTCTTTTCTTAAGCCTCATTTCTCCCAGATACACTCCTCTGCGTGTTCAGCCTTAGGAGGTGGTGATGTCTCCACTCCATCACTTTCTGTACTGAGGCTTCTGAGGCTTCTTGTGGCTGCACGGTTGGCAGCATTTTGTCAGGCCGAGCTCTTCCTCTGCACCCAGGCTGCCTCAGTGTGAAGGACTTGGCGTGCAGCTGGCATAAAGTTGAGGTAGCAATGGCGGAGAGTAGTAGGATTTTTCACAGAATAGCTTCTATGTGGAACCACCACCCTGCTGTCCCCAGCCTGCCTCCTGCTTTGAGCAGCCTCTGTCCAGCTGCTCCTGGAATGCAGACCTGTCGTTGGGGCTAAGCATAGCCTTGAGGCCAGGCCGTTAAGCTTTCACCCTAGTTCACTCTGGGTCCATTGACATCACAACAGGTGAGGCTGGGACTATCCATGCATGTGGATATCCTTCCTCCTGCAAAGTGAGTCAAAGGAAAGTTTTCCACTCTTTTTCCCCTAAAACAAAAAGTTCCCTGAGAACCTTGAAAAAGGAAAATTCTTGCATTTCTTTGCCTTGTTTGGAGGAGAATGGGGGAAGGGGGTTGGAGAAATATATTGTTCCATCTAAAATAATAACTCTGGATCCGATGAGAGGTTCTGGGCAAGTGCAGACCCGGCTGAATCATCATCCTAGTGCTCGTGTTTCTTAAAAATAAATCCCCTTGGCATATTCTAATTATAGCTGGGAGAGCACTTGGAACAGGTCTCTACACACAATAGCTCACCCAGCTCTGGCCCTGAGATGAGCTGGCAAGGACTGAACAGCGTTTCTGGCTGGGCCCCACAGGCAGGTGGCACGCTGTGATAACCTACTTCTGCCCTATGCTAGGCAAGGAAATTGCAGCCACTGCTGCTGGAAAAGAAAAGGGTTTCATCTTCTGGGCAGTTCACCAGGAATCTCAGTTTAGCTCCTTTTCTCCCAGTATTAGCCCTCTTCTTCTCCTAGGTTCCAGGTACCTAGTGGGAGGTGGCAGGTGTGGGGATACTGAAGGAGATGACCCAGTCCCTTTCCTTTGGAAGCACTCAAGCTGTTGATGCATTCAGCTTAATGAGTAGGCAGGTTCCCCACATAGCTTTCAGGGGTAAAGCAAACCTGCTCCAATACAGAAAATAAATGTTCTTCCTGCTTGTTAATTCTGAAAATGTTGTCATGGTAACTTGAATCCCTGGCTTAGGACTTTGTCTCTAAAATAAAGTATCCCATGATAAAAGTAACAGATGATTCCCTATCAGCCATTTACATGTTAGTGAGAATTTGATTGATAGGTACCTATTCCACAGTGGGATCCATATATGAATTTCCAGGTTCCCTGCTTTCAAATTGTTCACCATCTCTGAGGCAGGTGCAAGGATTGTGAATTGGCAGGATTCTTGAACAGATGTTGTCTTAGTCCATTTTGTGTTGTCGTTAACAGAATGCCTGACACACTGGGTACTTTATAATGAACAGAAATGTATTGGCCCATGGTTCTGGAGGCTGAGGAACCCAAGATCAAGTGACTGACATCTGCTGAGAGCCTTCCTGTTGCACTGTCCCGTGACAGAAGGGCAAAGAGAGGGAGAGAGAGTCAATGAAAGAGAGCAAGCATGAGTGTGCAAAGGGGCCAAACTCATCCCTTTATAAGAAACCCACCCCCGAGGAAACACGCTAATCTATTCACGAGGGTGGTGCCCCAGGATACACACACCTCTCACTAAGCCCTGCCTCCCAACCCTACTCAAGTTTCCAAACCCATGAACTTTGGGGGGACACATTTAAGCCATAGAAAATGTACCAAAGAAAGTGCCAGAGCACACAGAGCAAGTAGTGGATTGTGACAGAGGGAGTCAGAAAATACTTCCTGGGGTAAGTGATATTGGGTTGGCTCTCTAAGGATGAAGAGATGTGGGGGAGGACATTCTAGACAGGACACAGCATAAGCTATGGTGTGGAGGCAGGAGTGGCCAGTGTCCTTTTCAGATGCTTGGAAAGATGCTTTGAGGTGGCGGAGGAAGGGGGAAGTTGGCATCGTGGTTAAGGGTGTGGGCTCTCGATTCCGGGACCAACTCTGGCTCCAGTACTTCCTAACTGTGTGACTTTGCTTTGAGCAAGTTCCCTACCTTTCGGTACCTCCATTTTCTCTTCTATGACATACGCAATACCAGGATCAACCCCAAGCGTTATGTTGAGGATTCATTCGTCAATGGAAACCTCTTAGAACAGTGCCGAGCACATCGTTAATCGCCTAATATATAAAAGCTATTTATAATGGTGATTTCCTGACGCCTGGAAGGCATGGGAAAACTGGTGGAAGTGCAGGGAAAAGACTGGAAAAGGGAGTCCAAAGGTTCCCACATTAAATTTCACCTATTTTCAAATGTGCCAACAGCAGAACACAGGTCACGGTAAAGAGTGAAGTTTAGGAAACACACAAACTACAAAAAAATGGGCTGAGGGGCTCCAAAGTGAGGAATTAAGGTGAGTGGCCAAAAAGTGGCTTCTCTCAGGAGGTAGCAGGCATGTGGCTAGGTAGCTACAGCGATCCCAGTGAGCCTCCATGCCGGGGAGGAGTGAGTGGGCTTCGTTTTCTCCCTGAGCCTGCCCCGTGGGTTGTCCTGGCCACTGACTTTCCAGGAGAGGCTGTCAGGCATTGGACCGAGGAGACAAAACAGGCCGGTGCAGGTCTAGTCCGACACCTTGAAAATACTGTGAAGTTAGTGTCTTCTTTTCTTTTTTCTTTCTTTTTTTGAGATGGAGTCTTGCTCTGTCACCAGGCTGGAGTGCAGTGGTGTGATCTCGGCTCACTGTAACCTCCTCCTCCTGGGTTCAAGCAATTCTCCTGTCTCAGCCTCCTGAGCAGCTGGGACTACAGGCACCTGCCACCATATCCAGCTAATTTTTGTATTTTTAGTAGAGATGGGGTTTCACCATGTTGGCCAGGATGGTCTTGATCTCTTTACCTCATGATCCGCCTGCCTTGGCCTCCCAAAGTGCTGGGATTTACAGGCGTAAGCCACCACACCCGGCTGTGTCTTATTTTCTTACATGAAGGTCAGCATATTTAGAGTTTCAGAAGGAGAGGTGTGACTTGGTATTGAGGAAGATGCCAGGCCAGGAAAGGAGCTAGTGTAAGAAAGCTTCAGAAACTGGGATGAGCTAACTGGTAGGTCCTACAAGGACCATGGAACAAGAGTCTCTTGTTAAGCACATGCACTGCTTAATTTTCAGACATCATGAGATCTAAAGAGCTACTGTGGCTTAGGTCCTACATAGTTTGCAGGGTTACAGAGAAGAAGATTGACTCTTAGAAGTGAGTATGACTCCTGACTTCATTTGGAGTGTGGCCGTTTCTCCTGAGTTAGAACTTGCTGGGAACATATTATCCATACTCCACACAGTAACCTTCCTCAGGTTGACTTAGCACCCACTGTTAGTGGATCAGGTTTGGCTAAAGTTAGGTAAAAGTTATAGCTTAAAAATAATTCACTTTTTCTCCCTTTTTTGAAATAGGTCTTGCTTTGTTGCCCAGGCTGGAGTGCAGTAGTGGGATCTCAGCTCACTGCAACCTCCACCTCCTGGGTTCATGCGATCCTCCCATCTCAACCTTCCAAGTAGCTGGGACTACAGGCACATGCCACCGTGTCTGGCTATTTTTTTTTTTTTTTTTTTTGTAGAGATGGGGTTTCACCATATTGCCCAAGCTGGTCTGAAACTCCTGGGCTTAAGTGATCCTCCCTTCTTAGCTTCCCAAAGTGCTGGGACTACAAGCATGACCCATTGTGCTTGGCCATGATTCACTTTTATGTAAAAGCTTAACAGAGGTGGAGACGGGCTTCCTCCTGCTCTGCCATCTTAAGAGATCATCATTTTTTTGTTTTTTGAGACAGAATCTCCCTCTGTCGCCCAGGCTGGAGTGCAGCAGTGTGATCTTGGCTTACTGCAACCTCCGCCTTTCCAGCGATTCTTCTGCCTCAGCCTCCCAAGTAGCTGGGACTACAGGAATGTGCCACCACACCCAGCTGTTTTTTGTATTTTTAGTAGAGACGAGGTTTCGCCATGTTGGTCAGGCTGGTCTTGAACTCCTGACCTCAAATGATCTGCCTGCCTCAGCCTCCCAAAGTGCTGGGATTACAGGCGTGAGCCACTGTGCTCAGCCCTACAGACCATCTTGAGGTCCCCACTCCAGCCGTCACTTCCATGTTCCCATCAGCAGGAAGAACAAGGGAAAGAAAAAGATGAAGGGTACATGCCAGTTGTCTTTTGAAGAGGTGTCCTGCTAACTGCCACACTGCACTTCCATTTAAATCTCACTGGCCACAACTTAGTCTGAGGCCATGCCTGGGTACAGGGCAGCTGGAAGATGGAGTTTGTATTCAGTGCAGCTAGGCACCTGGCTAAAAATCAGGATGGGAGAGGGGTGTTTACTAAAGAAGGGAAGAGTGGATGTTGAGGGGCAGCTAATAGACTCTGCCACACACAGATCATTAGATACATCAGTTATGAAAATCGTCTAATACAAATGTAGTTTATATTTGGATAAGAAATATATGCCTACCTAGTTACAAAATTAGAAAGGTAGTGTGGAAATCATATTTTACTAGCTCTAAGAAATGACCTGCGTTTAATCTTTTTCTAAAGCAAGGAATGCATATAGGTACTGCAGGCTTATCCTTTTGCCTTTTCCTGCAGGCAACTTGAATTTTTGATTGCTGAATTTTCTAAAAGTGAGGCACACTGTGAAGTGATTTACCTTTCTAACCATATTTGCATCAGGCTGATGCTAATTTATGGGAAGTCTACTTGAGAGAGAAAGTCTTGAATTAGCTATTAGTAAAGCTGACACCACCTCAGGCAAGGAGAGGAAATGGAGGCTTCACTTCAGGCTTCAGGAGAGAACGAGCTGCACGTGGACTCTCTAAACCTGACTTGTGTGTAAGAACCCTGGTTCTCTCCACATTAGTGGGCTGAGGGCCAGGGTAAGAATAGAATTCTAAGTTTGAATCCCCAAGCAAACGTGTGTTCCTTTTGCTATCAACCCAAGAATGATCCTGATAGTGTCCTCTGGGGGCCACTCCTCCAGGCCTGTAGCAGTGGCTTTGCTTAAGGGAACGGCTCATCTATAGGGCATGCAGAGACTGGAGGACACCATCCCCTGAAGGCCAGAAGCCTTGAGCTCTGATACAATGAGCCAGAGTCTACACACACAAGTGCTGGGATTTCTACTGGCAGTTGGCGGTGTTAATTAGCATCATGTGTGTGTCCCAGGCGCCATGGGAAGAGACACAGAGAAATAAGAGGGATAATTCCTGACTGATAAAGGAGGGCACATGGTCAAGCTGAGAAATAAGGCCCATGCAACAGAGAAGTAAGGTTACAAGTTATTTATGTAGTGCCTAGTCAGGGACGATTTGTTGACCACCTTGAGCAGTTAAGTAGTCAGGTTTCAGAGGGGATGATCAGACTGTTGATGACTGTTCCTTCCCATTTCAGAGAGAGAGAGAGGGGGCGGGGTGGGGGGGAAGGGTAGTGGAATTGGTGGCAGAGGTTAATCCCATTCACTGAGCTGTGCTTTAGATACAAGATGGCTGTTGATTTCTAGTTCTATCAACATTGAATGAGTTGGACCACTTTTATGCCAGGGAAAAACCGTTAGCTATTAGGAAATCTTTTAAGGGCATAAACTAAGAAACCGTCTGACAATAATATTTTTATTTGGTCTGGTTTTTTTTTTTTTTTTTTGAGACAGTCTTGCTCTGTTGCCCAGGCTGGAGTGCAATGGCACAATCTTGGCTCACTGCAACCTCCGCCTGCCAGTTTCAAGCGATACTCCTGCCTCAGCCTCCCGAGTAGCTGGGACTACAGGCATGTACCACCATGCCCAGCTAATTTTTTGTATTTTTAGTATAGATGGGGTTTCACCATGCTGGCCAGGCTGGTCTTGAACCTCTGGCTTCAGGTTGATCCAGCCTCAGCCTCCCGAAGTGCTGGGATTACAGGCATGAGCCACTGCACCCGGCTTGGCCTTTTTTTAATTTTAATTTTAATTTTTTAATACTTAAGAACAAGGTTCAGCTGGGTGCAGTGGCTCATGCCTGTAATCCCAGCACTTTGGGAGGTCGAGGCGGGTGGATCACTTGAGGTCAGGAGTTTGAGACCAGCCTGACCAACATGGTGAAACTCCATGTCTACTAAAAAAATACAAAATTAGTTGGGTATGCCTGTAATCCCAGCTACTCGGGAGGTTGAGGCAGGAGAATCGCTTGAACCCGGGAGGCAGAGTTTGCAGTGAGTCGAGATTGCACCATTGCACTCCAGCCTGGGCAATAAAAGGGAAACTCCATCTTAAAAAAATAAAAACAAGGTTCATATATAACCTAAACATGTCTTTAATTTTCTTGCAAAAATGGATGTGAAACTTTTGAATTAGAGCTCACTAGCCATATTGAACATCTTAAACTTGATTCATGATCTCAGTTCTCTCTTATCAAAGGTGAAAAGAGGCTCATTAAGAAATAGAAAAGTTAGGCCGGGCGCGGTGGCTCACACCTGTAATCCCAGCACTTTGGGAGACTGAGGCGGGCGGACTTGAGGTTGAGTTCAAGACCAGCCTGGCCAACATGCTGAAACCTTATCTACACTAAAAATACAAAAATTAGTCAGGTGCCTGTAATCCAAGCTACTCGGGAGGCTAAGGCAGGATAATTGCTTAAACTCCGGAGGCAGAAGTTGCAGTGAGCTGAGATCATGCCACTGCACTCCAGCCTGGGTGACAGAGTGAGATACCATCTCAAAAAAAAAAAAAAAAGGAAAAGTTGTAAGATAAATTGTGAGATTGTTTAGGCATAGTTGTATATTGGAAGTCATTTAGGATGCGTCTTTAATGAAGACAGATGATGTGCTACCGAATGTTTTTATTCCCAGCTTGAGGTATTTTCTCACGACTTTACATAATTGCTTAGTTGTAGTTTTATGTTGGAAATGACTTTAGCACATGTTTTTAGGGAAGAGATGATTTGCCACTGAGTGATTTTCCACACTGACGCGCTTTTTCAGATGAATACTAAGATTCACCTTGATTTTATACATTCAAGCCTGGAACATTAACTCTCTCCCTGGGAACCTGAGTCACCTTTGATTCCTGGGCTTCCTCCAGGGCACAGACACTGGGAAGCCAGTGTTTCAAGGAGAATTTGACTCAGATTGTTGGCTCTACTGTAGTGTATGCGACTTTCAGATCCTTGCAAGGTTCAGGGGTACTCAGTTTCAAGTTAACAGTGTGACCAAATTCAGGCTTAAAGCTGCAAAAGCTCATTCAACACCCTGAAAACTTTTCTGAACTCTACACTGAAAGTCTGTTAAAATGTTCCTTAAAACATTTAACGGTGGATTTGAGAACAAGAAATAGAGTTGTGAGCTACGGCTGGTGGGGGGGGGGGGGGGCGGGGGATGGGAGGATGAGACCGATATGAGAAGTGTTAATAAAAACGAGTAGAGGCCCCTGAAAGTGCTCAATTATCTTCCTTTGTCCCATCCTCTCTCCACCATATTTCTGTCTTTATTCTTAGGCCTGCACTGCCTGAAAAGAAGGTGGCCGATCTGAGCACTCTGAATGAAGTGGGCTATCAGATCCGAATTTAGCCAAGCCATGCCGGCCAGCAAGAGGGTTTCTGTGGTGCTTCTCTCTGCACTTTACTCAGCATCTTCAGGAGGAGCTGCAACTATTTATTAAGAACTTGTGAATTTTATTTTTAAGGATTCACCTGGAAATAGAATCTGAGTGGGTGGTAACCATTAGCTTTAAAAAATTCACTAAGAGGCACCGTGAAAAGGCTAAAGGAATAAACCCCACTGGGGTTGGACTATGTCCCTCACTCAAGATCTTAAGGATAACAACCATAACTGTCGTTTTTTATTTTTCCATTTACCTACTTTCTTTTACTTGCTTTGAACATTATGCCTCACCAATAGTAAATGTTCATGAAATAATCTCGAACTTTTGGTATAGTAAGGTAACTCAAACAGTATTACTGTCTTTTTCAGCAATAACAGAAAGCAAAAATGGGTGGGTTTTTTTTAAGCAGTTAATATTACCTCAGCGTTTTGACATCAGATATGCAAACTTAACAGTGGTTTTTGTTTTTTTTTATATTCGATTTGTATTCTTTCCCCAGTATTTCCCATGGGGATCTCCACAAGCTTGGAGTTTTTTCCTGGTGCACACACGTGATGAGATTTAAGGTATTATATGCAAGTGTTTTACTAAAAAGCACTGAAATTCTTCTGGCAATACAAGAACCATTTTCATGATCTTGGAGTTACTTCCTCCTTAATCTTTTTTAACGCATTCACTGATGTTTTTGTTTTTTCAAAACAAAACAAAAATATCACATTGAGAAGCTAGTCTATGTTCTGTCACTAACATTTAAACTTTGCAGAATCTAGCAAAAAGCACAAGAGGTCATGCACTATTAGACAAATTTGGCAGTACTGGATTACCTCTGACAGTAACACACTCAGGCAAAGAGACCAGGAGTGATCGGCAGGTCTTCAGAACCAAATAACCTTTCTGTTCACATTTCATCTGATTTTTAACTGAGGCAGGCTTCAATTCTCCTGAAGGACACAAAGAATCAAACTAAGGGAGGGCTCAATGTTGTTAAAGATGTGTTCTGATGTCTTATATTAAGACCAAATGTGACATGATGTGATGATCTTCCAGTACCTTGCTTTTAGGTACCACTTCATGATATTTTAGGAATGAATATTGGAAAGTATAATGCATTAGAAAAGCAGAACTTTTTTTTTTTTAATGGAAAAGTCTTCCGGTCAGTGTTACACCTTATAGTGTGATTCAGTCCCTAAGTACAGAATGAATGTCTGGCAGGCCTGCATATGGTAGTTACAGTGTAACCTCTGGCTGCAGACCACACAGGACAACCCTAACAGCATAGTCTTGTATGGTATAAATATCAAGAGTACAGCTTCAATTTCATTTGCTTTATCTAAGCAACAATGCCAACTCATGAGACCAAATGGCCGACTTAAGTGAAGTCTGGGAGTCAACAAATGTTTTTTCAGTCTCAGTGCATCTCCTCTGGCTTTCTTTGACTGAAGGTAAACTCCCCTGAAGAGGAGAGTTAAAAAAAAATCTGCTTATTGAGATTCTTTACCAATTCTTCACAAGATTTCTGGAGGTGACATGGAAAACAAAAGGACTTCATCCTTCAGCTATGTGCACAAGAGCTTACTTCACCCTAAAAATCAATATTATTAATGAAAAGTACTGTTTTCTTACAAAAAGAAGTCTTACTTTGGGAGGCTGAGGCGGGCAGATCACAAGGTCAAGAGATCGAGACCATCCTGGCCAACATGGTGAAACCCCGTCTCTACTAAAAATACAAAAAACTTAGCTGGGCGTGGTGGCGCGCGCCTGTAGTCCCAGCTACTCGGGAGGCTGAGGCAGAAGAATCGCTTGAACCCAAGAGGTGGAGGTTGCAATGAGCCGAGATTGAGCCACTACACTCCAGCCTGGCGACAGAGCAAGACCCCGTCTCAAAAAAAAAAAAATGCAGCACAGGGTTAGAAACTCTGTTTAATCTCTTCAAGAGCAGTATTATCAGAGTTTAAAATCTGTTTATCTTCACACAGCAAACCCATTTGTGGCCTCTTGGCCAGATGTACTTAGATGTTTGAAATAGTCAGTGAAGCATTTCATTTTATTCTAAACAATACTGATTTAGCCATGTACCTTCTGTTTATCAATCTGAAATTTGATTGCATCTAATAAGTAGAACTCTTATAACACTGCAACCGTTCTAAAAGTTGGAATTTATTTTTACCAAGTATTAAGCACTGTTACATCTTAAATACTGAACGTCAAATGGTTGCATGGCTTGTTTCCCACAAGGAGGAAAATAATAGGAATATAAACTCTGTAATATGCTGATTAGAAGCCTTAAAATTGCCAACGGGCTTGATGGTTCAATTGGTAACCTAATTTCTTCCACACCCGCTCCTTGATTTTCAGACCAATTTTCCCAAAGAAAGGTTTAGTCACACAAACATGAAAGTACATTTAAAATGCTCTTGGTTGTCATCCTACTTTTATTGCCTATGGAATATGTTAATTTCTAAAAAATATGGGAAAGGCACCAAACCCCTAAATTCTAGTGCAATAATTTAATTAAGGGGGAAAAAACCCAACATGTTTTATGCACCCCATCCCAAAGCTGATTTTAAGACTGGCTAGAATTCAAAATATAAAACTGTGAAGTGATTTGAAATCATTTTTAAAAAGTTATTAGCGCAGGTGAAATTTTATGTTTAGGCCATCCTGGCAATACATGCAAAGTTTAAATGATGACAGAAATCTTAATTTTAGACTATATGTTGTGCTGTTTTGAGTACACTTTATTTCAGAAAGTGATATTTAGTATTTTCTATACACTCTGAAATCATGAGCATTTCACTTTTTCTAAGTCAATTATTTCATAAGGATTTTATTAATAGATATTGGTAAATAGAACTTTGGAAATCTTAATTCAGAATTCTTACTATACCTGAGGCTTTTGTAAGCTGTAGTTTTATGTACAACCCTGTACAGTTTTTTTGACATACAATTCAGAACTTTGTTTATTCTCTTGGACTTTGTTCTGGCCAATACATTTTTTTTAAAATCTTTAAGAAGAACTGTGATTGTTTTAGTGGGTATTTTTCTAAGTAAATGAAAACTTGTATAATGGTATTTTAGAGAATGCCAGATAACTGCATGCTTCAAGTTAATGTTTTTCTCATCACTTATATGTTTCTAACACAGCATGGGACTTGAATAAAACCATCTTGGAAACTTAAGGATTGTTTTGCTTCTAAATATGTAAGATGGTGTGAGTTTTTTGGTCCTCTGATTATATATTTATTCTAGTGAACCTATTTATCATTCTTTCACCCTTCTTTCACAATCTGCAGGCTCTATATTAAAACTCCTCTATTACTCTATTTTGATACATCTTAATTCACTTATCTTTTAGCATCACTAAGTAAAAATGGCTGAAAAGGGCAATGAAACAGTTTAGTACAGGCAACAGGACAACTTATACAGCTCAGTATACCTACCACAAAACCTTCAGGCACAGAAGTAGGAGTATAATAATTTATTACATAACTTACAGGTACAAAGTGCAAATGACTTGACACCTCTGTTTCCCCAATCCTTTGAACTCTCTGGATCACTAACTTTCTTTAGGAAAGTAAATGGTTAAACACAGACAGTAGCTAAATTCCAAACAAAGACAAGATTCCAAACATGCATATTATTTTGATAGCAAAAGGTACAGTAAAACCAAAAATTCATTACTCCACAGTTTGCCTTTCCATTTAAAACTTGAATAGGTGGCCGGGCGCGGTGGCTCATGCCTGTAATCCCAGCACTTTGGGAGGCCCGGGCAGGCAGATCACCAGGTCAAGAAATCGAGGCCATCCTGGCCAACATGGTGAAACCCTGTCTCTACTAAAAAATACAAAAATTAGCCAGGCATGGTGGCACGCCCCCGTAGTCCCAGCTACTCGGGAGGCTGAGGCAGGAGAATTGCTTGAATCCGGGAGGTGGAGGTTGCAGTGCACCAAGATCGCACCACTGCACTCCAGCCTGGCAATAGAGCGAGACTCCGTCTCAAAAAAAAAAACTGGATAGTGTAACACTTGAGTCAGAGACATTTGGTTTCAGGAGTTAACCAGATTTAATTGTTTTTGGCAGGTAAGTACAGGCTCCGGCAGAGGTACCAACTATTCTGGTCAACAATAGTAAAGACAAATGGATAATTATTTTTAGTGGAGATTTAAAAACTCATGAGAAGTTCACATTGACTTTTTGGCCTCCAGTCCACAAAATAATACTTCATTTGATAAGCTAAAGTAGAGAGCAATTTTATGGATTAACCTCTATCAAGGGGAAGCACATGAAAAATGGGCCTAAAGTGACATTAATCAGGACCTAAAAAATTAAATTTTCACAGGAGTTTTCAGGGATGCTCATTTGTTAACAATGGCCTATATATAATAATGCTATTTGTTAATAAATTCACACAACACAAAGCAATAAACTAATGAATTTTCATTTTTTTCCCCAATACTAAAAAGGGATAATTATGCTATCATTATAATGTAATAATATGTGTATCTGCTAATTAGGGCATATAATATTCTACAAACTATTACTATAAAATGTGGGGAATCCTGGAACTATAGTTAATACTGTAATTAAAAATGCCCCAAAGGCCAGGTGTGGTGGCTTCCCCCTGTAATCCCACCACTTTGGGAGGCTGAGGCAGGTGGATCAATTGAGGTCAGGAGTTCAAGACCAGCCTGCCCAACATGGCGAAACCCCATCTCTACTAAAAATACAAAAATTAGCTGGGTGTGGTGGCACACACGTGTAACCCCAGCTACTGGGGAGGTTGAGGCAGGAAAACTGCTTGAACCCAGGAGAAGGAGGTTGCAGTGAGCCAAGATCGCACCACTGTACTCCAGCCTGGGTGACGGTGTGAGACTCCATCTAAAAAAAAAAAAAAAACTGAAAAGTGAGAAATTAAATATTTAAACATATTCAATTACAATTTTTACTAGGCAAATCTTATAATCCACATGCCTTCTTTGAGGCTTTCACCTGTTTGTTTTTTAAAAAATAATCAGAGCAAATGCTTTAGTACAAACACTTAGTCGAAGACTATTATTGTTTTCCAATTTAAGATGAAGCATTCTATTAATAAAACTCATTGTAAAAACTTTATAATTCAGTGTAAAATTACTACTTAGTAAAAATGCATACAATTCCTTGTTCCTATTGTCTACAAAACAGGGAATTTCCACTTTTTATGTTTTAAAATTGATTCAAACACTTGTATAGAGGATTAAACCTGCTCTAAACCACTTCACAGAAAGTGTCAGCACCATCTCACATTGATGCATCACTGTAAAAGAAAACATTTTAGAAACAAAACCACTAAAACCAACAGTTTAAATGACTATTTACAGAGTATTAAGTCTTCAAGTTAATATCTCCCCACTAGAGTTTCACAGGCTTCCTCATATTTCTGAGGATAACAAAAATAATTTTATAGCTGCCACCTTGTTCCAAAGACAAATTTCCTAATAAATTTCTACAGAATTGGTTCAGTAAAATAAAATTTCTCCCATAACCCAGAGATCTTAAAACTGAATTTTAAAAAATGCTGTCGGGTGCAGTGGCTCACCTGAGGTCAAGAGTTCGAGACCAGCCTGATCAACATGGTGAAATCCTGTCTGCACTAAAAATACAAAATTAGCCAGGTGTGGTGGCGTATGCCTGTAATCCCAGCTACTGGGGAGGCTGAGGCAGAAGAATCGCTTGAACACAGGAGGTGGAGGTTGTGGTGAGCCGAGATTGCGCCATTGCATTCCATCCTGGGTAACAAGAGCGAAACTCCATCTCAAAAAAAAAATAAATAAATAAAATTAAAAAGCTAGTGAAACAAAGGCATATCCCCGGTATCTGCCTCTGTTAAGCCCACCTCTGTCTGTTCCAGGGTGAAAGAGTGGGCATTACATGTTATGCTGACGTATGGTTCCCAAACATTTCCCCAACACAATGCAGGCATATTTACATGGCTTAGGACAGTAATAGGATGGATTAAGCATTCTGTATAACTTAAAAAGCATTATCAAACCCCTTCAAAAACAAAGTAAATGATGGCTGGTTGGATACCTGTGAATGACCTAAGGATTTCTAAGATAAACTATTGAGAACTCAGTAGAGGGTACTCCTAATGAAATCAAGCCTTCTGTAAAGGAAACAACTTGTAGCTTGCAAGAACTAAGATACTCTGGATCTACAGAGCTTGCAAAATTATGAAATAAAATTTTTTACTAAGCAGACAAAGGAAGATGCATTATATTTAAAAATCACTGTCAATTTTACTAGGATTTAGAATACAAAACCTTTACATCTCTTTTACAATAAAGGGTGTTTACATCTCACTTGTCAGGAAAATACTTTTCATTATTTAAAAAAATGGTTATAAAGTTGTTTCTTCTGATATGGAGTTTCAAAGCATCTAACATAACCTCTTCAGAAACTCCACGGTGCAAAAATAAACAACATGCATACACTTAAGAACTTTACATTCTTTGAAAAACAATACAAATTGGAAAGAAAATTAGTATGTGATCAAAGAAGAGTCAGAGCTCAAGTCTGAACTTTGCCAATAACGGCAGATGATCTGAAGAGTTATTTTCATTTGGAAGTCCATTAACAGTCCATAAGTCTTGTTCTGTAAGAAGTGACAGTCTAGCTAGAAGTTTCAAGCCACCAACCAAAGCAACTTCAGCTCCTATATTAAAGAAGCAAATACATATTTAGTAAAACTGTCAACAGGTTATTGTAAATTAACCATACAAGTCTTTTCTCCAAACAAATAATAGAACTTGAGGCCCCTCCAGAAGACTAAAAACCAGGAAAAAGTTTTGAGAATATTTAAGTTTTATTGAGTTATAACCTAATTATAATTACCAAACACATAGCAGTTTGAGATATTTTTTCTTTCAAGCTTTTCTAAACAATCTTTAGAAGAAAAATGAATGTAATACTTAAGAATGTTTAGAGGCCGGGAGCGGTGGCTCACTCTTGTAATCTCAGCACTTTGGAGGCCAAGGAGGGTGGATCACGAGATCAGGAGTTTGAGACCAGCCTGGCCAACACAGTAAAACCTCGTCTCTACTAAAATTACAAAAATTAGCCAGGTGTGGTGGCAGGCATCTGTAATCCCAGCTACTCCGGAGGCTGAGGCAGGAGAATCACTTGAACCCAGAAGGCAGAAGTTGCAGTGAGCCAAGATCATGCCACTGTGCTCCAGGTTGGGCAACAGAGTGAGACTCTGTCTCAAAAAAAAAAAAAAAACCCCAAAAACAAACAAAAAAAGAATGTTAAGAGTAAAATTTGTGCTTGACAGCTATATAAGAAATTCATCCAGCAGCCATTGTGTAGCTGCATTAAGCTAGAGGTACCCGGCTGTAGCCCTGTAAAAGCTGATTAAGGTGAATGGAGAATAAATTAGTATAATATAGTCCCAGAGAGTCAGCACCCACAGAAGTAGAGTAAAAGATGACATGCTCTTATCGTTAAGAGATTTGAAATGCTGATCTTTAACACTCTCCCGCCACCTAGTGAACTTCTGTCAGCATGACAACTATCAAAACCTTACTAGAAATTCAAAGCAGCAGGCATATCTTGCAGAGTAGCTAGTGGCATGAGTAAGCCATCTTCTGAGTGTTACCAGTAAGGTTATTCCAGAAGAAAGGAGCGGAGAACAAACAATAGGGAAAAGGGTAAAGGAAAAGAAGTATCAAAAAAAGGAAGAGAAAAAAAATGAAAAAAAAATCAGAAAAGAAAAAAACAGCTGCTCACATTCCAAAGTTTTCTTAATTTTTTTTTACTTCTAGTAATCTTAAACTGCATTTTCTTCTCCACTTTAAATCCTTTGGTTAATGTTTAAAACCTGATTTTCACTGATGCACACAAAGAAAATCTTTTTAGCACCTTCACTTTTTGAAAACACCTAGTAATACAATATAGATTTTTCTGACCAATTGTGGTGGCTCATGCCTGTAATCCAAGCCACTTTGGGAGGCTGAGGCAGGTAGATTGCTTGAGCCCAGGAGTTACAAACCAGCCCGGGTAACATGGTGAAACCCTGTCTCTACAAAAAATTAAAAAATTAGGTGGGCATGGTAGCTTATGCCTGTAGTCCCAGCTACTGGGGAAGCTGAGGTGGGAAGATCAATTGAACCAGGGAGGCAGGGGTTGCAGTGAGCTGAGAACCAAGCCTCTGCACTCCAGCCTGGGTAACACAATGAGACTCTGTCTTAAAAAAAAAAGTATATATATATGTATATATATTTATATATATATTTCAAAAGTATGTATGTATACATACATTTCCTCCTCAGAAAAATCCAATATTCCAGAGTCAACATGGCAGCATAAGCTGTGTTGCTGGCAGCATAACTATGGTCCTACAATGAAGGCAGCACGCCTCAGTAAAATTTAAGCAGAAAACTATGATGACCATTAACATATTCAGTTTCTGTCACAGAAAAAACTCTAAATATACGGCAAGTAAAAAGAAAGGGCAATATGAAAGACGTGTAACTCAGAGGCTGACTGAAACTGGAGGGTAGGAAATTCTTAGGTAATAATTGCTTGGATGTGTTTTATTGCATCCCTCATATGCAAGTAAACAACTGATTTATTCAAGTATATTACCAATCTATTTCAAAATATTTTTACCTTTTAGATCTAGAACTTCAATTGGATGTTTAGAGAGCTTTCTTAACTTTAACCTTGAGGTTTTAGCTGCTGTGCTCTCTAGCAGAATTTAAGGTTACATGCATTCCTTACCTGGGTGCCCAGCAACTTCTTCCTTTTCTGCAGAGTAGAAAATATAATCCACAGTTATAGCACTTCGGGAATGACAGGTGGTCACTTCTGGAATTCCAGTGTCAGGAAAGTAATGTGAATAAACAGATGACAAGCTGAAATGGTGCTGTAAATTTGAAGATAATCTAAATTGAAAAGAAGCAGTGTTTAGTATCCAAGTTTTTTGTAACTTCTAGAATTCCTCCTATCTGAAGTTCTTTTTCGTTTATTTTCTAGACTAAGACCGGACATTTATTTAAATAGACCATATCATAATTTAGTATTCATTTACTTATGCAGTGATGTCTAAAACCCATCAATAAGGCCATCATACATGTGGGTTAAAAAAAGCTCAATAATTAACATACTAATGAGTGTTTTCATTATTTATAATATGTTTGAATGCATCCACTTACTAAAGAACGTGTACTCTAAAACAACTTACAAGTTTGTGTCTTTAAAAAAGAGAATCAAGGTGGTCTTCAGGAACGCTATTTGGAACCCCCCAGACTTTTGATGACAGAGAGGTCATATTCTTCTCTAATGTTTCTTGCTGTGACGTATAATTTTGTACTGCATCTTAAAATAGCTTCTCTAATGGTTTATTACATTTGCCCTATGCACAAATATAATACATGTAATGTTATAAGGGTTTAAAGATCATTTTCTAGTGATACTTTATGAATCTTAAGGATCTTTTATATCTAGAAGGCAAATAAAATATTTAAAAATTTAAAAAATTTATACAACAAACATTTACCAAACATCTTCTAAGTTCTATGTACTATCTCAGGTGCTGAGAATACATAGATGAAGATGTTTCCCTTGCTTTTAAAGTGTTCATATGTCAAAAAAAAAGGTAAATCCTTACAAATGCCAAGTTTTAGCAACTTTTTATGTCTAAGGATTTATAATATTAAACATAAATAGGGCCAAGTGCAGTGGCTCACACCTGTAATCCCAGCACTTTGAGAGGTCGAGGCGGGAAGACTGCTTGCTGCTTGAGCTCGGGAGTTCAAGACCAGCCTAGGCAACACAATGAGACCCCATCTCTACCAAAAAAAAAAAAAAAAAAAAAATCAAGAAAATTAGCTGTGCATTGTGGCACATGCCTATAGTCCCAGCTACTTAGGAAACTAAGGTAGGAGAATTTCTTGCGCCTGGGAGGTCAAGGCTGCAGTGAGCCAAGATCATGCCACTGCACTCTATCCTGGATGACAGAGCGAGAGTGACTCTCAAAAATAAAAATAATAAACACAAACAGGACTTGTGCAAACTGTTTACTATCAATTTTTCCTTTTACAGATATAAGCTATGCATATGAATACTCTGTATTTATATATAGATACTAAAAAGTATCTTTTTTTCTTTTAATTTTTAGACACCAAAGGCAAGATATCTGCTTTATTTTTTGTTTTATTTTTATGTATTTATTTATTTTCAGATGGAGTCTTGCTCTGTTGCCCAGCCCAGGCTATAGTGCCATGGCGTGATCTTGGGTCACTGCAACCTCCCTCCTCGGTTCAAGCAATTCTCTGCCTCAGCCTCCTGAGTAGCTGGGATTACAGGTACCTGCCACCACGCCTGGCTAATTTTTTGTATTTTCAGTAGAGATGGGGTTTCACCATCTTGGCCAGGCTGTTCTTGAACTCCTGACCTGGTGATCCACCCACCTCAGCCTACCAAAGTTCTGGGATTACAGGCGTGTGTCACTGTGCCTGGCCAGATTGTTTTATTTTTAATTTTTTTTTTTTTTTCAAATAGAGGCAGGTTCTCACTGTGTTGCCCGGGCTGATCTCAAACTCCTGGGCTCAAGCAATCCTCCCGCCCTGGCATCCCAAAGTGCTGAGATTACAGGTATGAGACAACATGCCCAGCCTGTATCTTTTTTATACCCTATATTGCTATAAAAAGATTTAAGAATTACTCAAAATGAAGTATTTGTTAGATTAGCCTCCTTCATTAATCTTACTCAAATAAGTTTATACTATATGGAAAGGTTTAATTATGAATTTTTAAATATTCATTAAAATTTTTTTAATTGCTTCCATTCTTACTAGTTCTTATTTGTGCAATAATATTTTCTCAAAACAAGGTATACAAAATAAAGTGAGATTGAGAAGCAAATAAAATGAATGAAATTTGGTTCCTAAATTTAAATGTTAAAACAAAAAACTCTAAAAGAGCCACAATATAAAACAATCAAGATATTTCAAACGTCTCCCAGAGATAGATTTAAGTCTCTGTCCTGTTGTATTGACATGTATCCATTTTTCAACCATAGCCCCAAATATTCGTATTCCTTTAATGAAGAATCCCAGCATCTTTACCCCTCTCACAATCTTTTCCTGTAGTTCAAGAGATAAATTAAAATGATCATCTTTTCAACTGGCATATTTTTGGATCAATTCTCTTATAGACTATGTTGAGATTTGGTAAATCAAAGACAACTAAAGATCCTCTCGATATCCGAAAGATTTTTCTGTGATCTTGACCTTTGTTTAAATATGTGAATTTCAAAGAGTACTTGAGCTCTTTGAAACAGACAGGCTGTTTCCCTTCCTAACACTACCTAGGCACTTAACTGTGTTTCAAACATTGTGCTTTATATGCTTTGTCTCATCTAATTCTCGTAACAACTCAAACTACAGACAAAGAAACTGAACCTCAGAGATGTTAAGTTTCTTGCCCAAAAGCATTCAGCTAAAACATAGTAGTCAGGACTGGAACTCAGGCCTATATGACCTAAGGGTCAGCACTCTTCACCAGCAGGGAATATTATCACCTTCATTTTTTTTTCATCCAAGTGATTTTTCAGAAATGAGTTTTTTATTCAATTGAAGTTAGCAAATGTTTACTTTTGCTTTTCAGAACTCACTTTTCATCTGTCACTAGGACCTCTGTTTGCTTCAGCTGTGTTTGTGTCAGATCACTGTCTGTAAGAATAGAGGAAAACATGTTATTAATATAGTTTTGTCCTAGTTTGCCTTAGTACCGTCATCTTACTCTAGAAACAATATTTAAGACTTATCTAGGTTAGAAAGATGCCTAGTTACATGTTTCATTCTGGAATCTATATATTTCGATGGCTTCCATAATTAGGAAAAATAAAATGCAAACAATTTCAAAGCAACATGCAAGTAAATCATGCACAGATAATTCTGGAAGTTCAACTTTAAAAAGGTAAATTTAGAGGTCTTAAGAAAAAGAATGAATAACTATATATTTTTATATATGAATATTCATCCCTGAGATTTCATCTTTTTAAAAACTTAGTTTTATGTCTTCAAAGGGAACACGATTACCCAGCAGACTGCCAAAATGTATTACAAACACTTACCTGTCTTTTCTACTTTTGGTACCTTCTGTACCTCATACACACAGTTCTGTGAGATACCTAGGTTTGGGGGCCAAATTGGAATAGATAAAATTCTTTGTCCCCGTGAAGACTGTTCCTGGCCAGATACCTAAACAAAATTTCAACAGGTGTCTTAAGTGAATAGATTTTAAATAGCTTATGAATTGAAAAGTTTATGTCTTAAATAAAAAGTAATCCAAAAGTGGTAAATATTATCCTTTATTCTTTACATTAAGTGATTATTTGACTTTATACAAATACAATTATCATTTACATAAAATGACAATCTTTTTCCCATATATGTTTTCTCTAATTTGGACATACAAATGATCTATCACTTTGGACTAATACTGCCCATCCATTTTTACTACCTGCAATATGTTCTTATTCTACCAAATACAGGCATACTCAGAGATACTGCAGTTTGGTTCCAGACTATCACAATAAAGTACCTCAATAAAGCAAGTCACATAATTTCTTGAGTTTCCCAGTGCATATAAAAGTTGTGTTTATACTATACTGTAGTTAACAAAGTACGCAATAGCATTATGCCTAAGAAAATACATACCTTAATTTAAAAATACTTTATTGTTAAATATGCTAACAATCATCTGAGCCTTCAGTTAGTCATCATCTTTTTACGGGTGGAGGGTCTTGACTAGATATTAATGGCTACTGGCAGATCAGGATGATGGTTGCTGGAAGGTTGGGGGTTGGCTGTGGCAATTTCTTAAAACAAGACAATAATGAAATTTGCAGCAGCCATTGATGCTTCCTTTCATAAAAGATTTTTCTGCAGCATGTGATGCTGTTTGACAGCACTTTATACACAGTAGAACTTTTTTCAAAATCAGAAACCTTGCCAATGTTTTATCAGCTAAATTTATGTAACATTTAAAATCCTTTGTTGTCATTTCAGCAATGTTCATAGCATCTTCATCAGAAGTAGATTCCATCTCAAGAAAATACTTTGCTCATCTATAAGAAGCAACTCCTTGCCTATTTAGGTTTTATCATGAGATTGAAACAATTCAGTTACTTCTTTAGGCTCCACTTCTAGTTCTCTTGCTATTTCTATCACATCTACAGTTACTTTCTCCACTGAAGTCTTGAACCTCTCAAACTCATCCATTAAGGTTGGAATTAACTTCTTCCAAACTCCTTTAAATGGCAATATTCTGACCTCCTCCCGTGAATCATGAATGTTCTGAATAGCATTTAGGATGCTGAATCCTTTCCAGGTTTTCAATTTACTTTCCCCAGATTCATCAGAGAAATCACTTCTAAGGCAGCTATAGCCTATGAATGTATCTCTTAAGTAAGGGGACCTGTAAGTACAAACTTACTCCTTGATTCCATAGGCTGCAGAATGGATGCTGTGTTAGCAGGCATGAAACAACATTCATTTCCTTGTACATCTTCATCAGAGTTCCTGGGTAACCAGGTGCCTTGTCAACGAACACTAATCTTTGGAAAAGAATCTGTTTTCCTGAGTAGTAGTCTCAACGGTGTGCTTAAAATATTCTGTGCCATAAACAGATGCATGGTCATCCTCAAGCTTTGTTTTTCCATTGACAGAGCACAGGCAGAGTAGATTTAACATAATTTTTAAGTGCCCTAGGATTTTCAGAATGGTCAACAAATGCTGACTTTAACTTAAAGTAACAAGCTACATTAGCTTCTAACAAAAGAGTCAGCCTGTCCTTTGAAACCAGGCACTGACTTCTTTTTAGCTATGAAAGTCCTAGATGGCACCTCCTTGCAATACAAAGTGGTTTCACCCATACTAAAAATCTATTTTTGGCCAGGTTCGGTGACTCACGCCTGTAATCCCAGCACTTTGAGAGGCAGGAGGATCGCTTGAGTCCAGGAGTTCGAGACCAGCCTGGGCAACATGGTGAAACCCTATCTCTATTTAAAAATTAGCCCAGCAAGGAGGCACACACATAATCCCAGATACTTGGGAGGCTGAGGCAGAATCACTTGAACCCAGGAGGTAAGGTTGTAGTGAACCGTGATCGTGTCACTGCACTCCAGCCTGGGAAACAGAGCGAGAACCTATCTCAAAAAAAAAAAAAGTATTGTTTAGTTTAGCGACCTTCATCAATGATCTTAGCTAGATCTTCTGGATAATCTACTATAGCTTTAACATCAGCAGCACTTGTTGTTTTACCTGTACTTTTTATGTTATGGAGATGGCTTCATTCCTTAAACCTCACAAATTAACCTCTGTTAATTTCCAACTTCTCTTCTGCTGTTTCCTCATCTCTCTCAGCCTTCATAAAATTGAAGAGATTCAGTGCTTTGCTCTGGATTAGGCTTTGATTGAAGGGAAGGCTGTGGCTGGTTTGACCTTCTATCCAGACCACTCATACTTTCTCCATATCAGCAATAAGGCTGTTTTGCTTTCTTATGCCTTCACACACTGGAGTAGCACTTTTAATTTTCTTCAAGAACATTTCCTTTGCATTCACAACTTTGCTGTTTGGTGCAAGAGGCCTAGCTTTTGGCCTGTCTTGGCTTTCAAAATGCCTTCCTTGCTAAGTTTAATCATTTCTAGATTTTGATTCAAAGTTAGACGTGTGACTCTTACTTTTACTTGAATACCTAGAGAGCACTGCAGGGCTATTACTTTGCCTAGTTTCAATACTGTTGTGCTCCAGGGAATATAGAGGCCCAGGTAGAGGGAGAGAGATGATTAGTGGGGCAGTCAGAACACATTTATCGATTAAGTTCATCATTTTACATGGGTACAGTTCATAACATCCCAAAACCATTACAATAGTAATATCGAAGATTACTAATCCTGGATCAACATAACAGATATAATAAAAATGAAAATGTTTGAGTAATGCAAGAGTTACCAAAATGTGACAGAGACAGGAATTGAGCACATGCTGTTGGAAAAACGGCGCGGACAGAGCTGCTTAAGGCAGGATTGCTACAAAGCTTCCGTTTTGTAAAGTGCAGTATCTGTGAAGCTTTAAGATAAAGCAAAGCACAATAAAACGAGGTATACCTGTACTAAGAGAGATCAACTCTTATAAAATTTTAAACTATCACTCAAAACTCCAGTGGTGGAGAGCTTATTTTGGCAAATATACTAAAGATCAAATAATCTAAAGTAAGGAGAGGAAAGCACAATAAAAATAATTACATGAGATAAATTGAGCTAAGCTAAATAAAATATTTATTATACAAAGGAAACTTATATAATAAATGTTAAATTACTATTTTGCCCACATCCAGCATTCAAAATTCTATACTGCCACCTTGTGAATAGTTACTTATTTAAGTATCCACGTCTATCAATACTTTTTTTTTTTTGGCTGCCTGTTAATTCCTCCAAGAAGTATGTTGCCACAGATAGATGAAAAAGATGAAAATCAACCAAGTGAAAATAATTACTTATTAGAAGTGGCTGGGCACAATGGCTTACGCCTGTAATTCCAGCACTTTGGGAGGCTGAGGTGGGTGGATCACTTGAAGCAAGGAGTTTGAGACCAGCCTGGCCAACATGGTGAAACCCTGTCTATACTAAAAATACAAAAATTAGCCAGGCGTGGTGGCAGGTGCCTATAATCCTAGCTTCTCGGGAGGCTGAGGCAAGAGAATCACTTGAACCTGGGAGGCGGAGGTTGCAGTGAGTCGAGATCACGACACTGCACTCTAGCCTCCAGTCTGGGTGACAGAGCAACACTCTGTCTCAAAAAAAAAATTAAAAAAAGAAGTCATGGAAATTCATCATAGTTTGATAAAGTGAGGGTACTGGATCATCCAAGGTTTTCAAACAGCCATGTAATGACTATCTTCACACAATCATGAGCAGAGCAACTATGTACACCTCCTAATAGCAATGAAACAATTACTTACCTTTCCTATGGCAAGTCCTTCATAATTCAATTTTCCTTCTTTTATGAAACTATATAGTGGAGAACCAGGAACAGAATTAAAGTCACCACACATAACAATAGGGCAGAAGCTGCCATCTTTCTGGTGGGCAACACTAGAAATCTCTGCCAGTAGCATTGCCAACTGGGTCAGCTTAATATCACCTCGCCTTGGATTATACAATAGATGCGTATTTGCTACGCAGATCGCAGGAGAGGCAGCACATGGAATTTTGGGCTGTAAGAGTAAAACTAATCCAACATTGTCTCTGTCCAACAGAGAAATATCAGGGCGGTAGAATTCCACTGGGTTCACTGACAAGAGTGAAAATTTGGAATGTTTGAAGCAAATAGCACAGCCATCAGGTTTCCTTCCTGTCCGCATCTTATATTCACAGTGATAACCTATAAGAAACAAATGAATTTAAAAGAACTATTTTTACATATTTGTCAAAACACAGCTCACCTAATACGTTTGAACAATGTTTACCAAACTATATTCTGCAAATATTAGTAATGTAGGATGTCAATAAGCATTGGAATAAAAAAAACATGTGACAATGGGTCTAACAGGCCTCTTTATGGGCAGACTTCAGCCCTTGATATGCTACTGTGTATTATCACTCTCCCATTGCCATCCTAGTAAAACTCAGTCATGGTAATAACAGTAGAGCCTTATAATAATCTATTCTCTCACTCTCTACATCCTATATCCCTGATCTTTTTGCTTATAACTCCTTTCCCCTCACTGCATTTCAACCTCACTGGCCTCCTCATTTCCCTTAATACACTCCAACCTCAGGGCCTTTCCCTTGCTATTTCTGCTGTGTAGAATGTTCTAGGCAGGGCTTATTCCTTCACCTCCTTCAAATCTTTGTTCAAATGTCACCTTGTCTGATCATTTTGTTTAAAACTGAAACCTCCCCCATTCCACTTTCCTGCTTTTCTCCAGAAAAATATCATTACTTAATATGCTATTTACTTATTTATTTGGTTAACCTTTTTCCACTAGAATGTACACCCCACAAGAGAGAGAAATTTTTTAAAATCTTTTTCACCCAATGCTATATCCTCACTCCTTAGAACAGTGCATGGTATATAGTAGGCACTCAAAAAAAAAAAAACAAAAACAAAAAAACAAAAAAAAACTGTTGAATGAATAAATGCAAAGTAGGCACTTTTCTCAAGGATATGTGACCACAGATAACTTGTTTCTAGAAGTGTTTATTTATCAAACAGGTTTTTGGCATTTATCCATTAGGCATACACTGGTAGGCACTGGTATTGTAATGATGAACAAGACAGAATGGTCCCTGATCTCCTGGAGCTCAGACTCTTATAGGTCTAGAAGTGGGCCAAACAACTCCTAGGAAAGGGAACTACTAAGAGATTCTTATACATGTTTTGTTTGAATTAAAATTAAACACCAACACAAAACTTTCCAGTTGAATATCTCAATCTTTTCTAGACCTTTTGAAATTTAGTTTTTAAAATTAAGATTTTTAGCCTAAATATGCCACACATTTTTGTTAGCAAGTTATATTTTAATGACACATGAATTTTCAAAAGTAAATTTGGCTAAAATAAAAGTTATATTGCCAGCAAGGTGGCACACATCTCTAGTTCCAGTTACTCAGGAAGCTGGGATGAGAGGATCACTTGAGCCCAGGAGGTTGAGGCTGCAGTGAGCCATGATTGTGCCACTGCACTTCAGCTTGGGCCACAGAGTGAGACCCTGTCTCAAAAGAGGGAGGAAAAAAAAAAGAGTTACATTGTACCCAGTGATTCCAAACTTGGCCTGATCTCTGCTCCATAATGATCTTCTTGAACTTCTTGCAAACAAAGTACCTTGGAAGAAAAAAAACAGCTTGAATTAAAACACAGAGATGCAAACATGAATTTCCTGGTGCTTTTATCTTAAAGTATCTAAAAGCAGGCTTCTAAAATTCCACACTTAGTAAGAATTAAAATAAGACTTATCCTTTTTTCTTGTTATAGATCTACTAAATTAATGTTTCTAAATTTGATTAGTCTCAAAACTCTGGCCCTCAATCACGTGGAGCTCCTTTAGTATTCAAAATTATTATTTCCCAAAGGAAATATTCTTAGCTTACATGTCAGGATATTTTTCCTGGTTTTACATGTTCATTAGCACTATCTTTCAGGTCTTAAAAGGCTGATTTCTTTGAATGCTATCAGGTAGGTGACATTTTTGCATGAATTACTGAGACTTCAATTCAAAGTTAATATTTACTGAATATTTAATACGTTGCCAGTTTCTGTCTCAAAACTGACCCATACTTTGGACCCTTTTGAAAAGTTAGATGATTATTCATACCAACCACCACTAACAAATGCCTCTCTGAAAGTCATGATACCTTATTAAGACTGATTCCATCATTATTCTTAAACATATTCCTTTCTTGTCTCTACAAAAAATTAAATAATTAGCCAGGTGTGGTGGATCCAACAAGATGGATAAAATCATTTAGTTCATAAATGCACAAACGAAACATTTAACCCAACTTGTTCTGATGTGAAAAATTTCAATAACATTTTACACTTACGTCTGCATCAAAGTGTTTAATTTCTTTCAGAATATTGGGAAACCTAAAACTCCAGTGTAATACTGGCCGCCGGCAATGCCTATAAAGGTGAGAGTTATCTTCCAATAAATCTTGTGAAAGTATATTATAGGACATCACTGAAAAGTCAAATTTGTTCTCACTGTCTTCACATTTGGGATCAACATTTTTGTCTCCTAGGATCTTCATTTTTTCTTTATCATGGCTACACATATATTCCCAATTCCGCTTTATTGCACCTGTTAAAATATATTGCACAAATATAAAGAATCAATCAAAAGAAGACTATACAGTTTCCCACAAATATGTATTTTTCAGCCTCTTAAAAATTCCCATAAGCAACAAATGGAATGTTTTTCCCTGGGAAGCAGCAATATAGCACTGAATAATTAGAACTGCTACCAAATAGTTTACGAATGCAGTAATATAATATATGGACTGACCAACAGGTTTAAAACAGATTTAAAAGAATCTTGCAAGTCGTTTTGGAGGCTGAGAGTATGTGCTAATAAAGCTAAGACTATACAGAGGTTGTGGTTTTTCACTTCTCTATGGTTAAAAAGTGGCTCTGCCACAGATGTGATTGGCAGTTTTATAACTATAACAACATATTTGTACATCAAAGTTGGCTTTTCAATAAGATGATTTTATATTGTATTTTATTCTCTATTAGTGGGATAAGATCATCAAATGATTAAGTTCCAGAAGCAACCCTTAGTTTAGAATTCTAGTTTATACATAAAAGAAGGGTATATAATGGCAATATATGGAAGAAGTTTTAGTGTTGAAAACACTAGAGTGGAACGTGCAAACAAAATAAAATCTTTTTAATGTACAACAAAGAAAAGTTAAATATGACATAGCTACAGAATGCTAGTAAATGATGGCTAACTGACAAACCTAGCATGCAACAACCAGGAGTGTGTCATAGTTCATATTCCGCAAACACATCATCCATTCTGCAAAAGTGATGAAAGGAGAATAAAAAAACATGAGACTCTGCAATCATAGGCAGTCCCAGACTTAGAAATAATCATGTGTGTGGTGTGTGTGTATGTGCATATTCACCTCTGATCTCGTCTCCTACACCCTATCATTAAAGAGGATGCTCTTACTGCCATGGAAGCCATGAATAGAAACCAATTTTTAGAGAATTTATGAGCTCAAAGAGAAAACAAAAACGGGAAGAACATGGGAAAGCAGATTTGGAAATGGACTTCCGAATATGATTAAATTATATTAAAAATTTCAGCCCTAGAATACCTCCCTCTATCCTCTATCCTGCAAAGGTTTTCACTTCAAGGGATTACAATGCCTAAAATTCCACCAATCAAAAATTAAATTGAAGTTAAAATACCCTATACACTTATACGCGGGGTAAAAGAGAGACTAAAAGGAAATATACCAGTATTTTTAAGAGTAGTTATCTCTGAGTGTTAGGACTGTGAAATATTTTTGCAAATCTTCCGCACAATACATTTACAACCAAAATATCAATATGCTATGTAAAAATGCCCATGAAGTAATCATTTTAAAGTAATGATTAGGCCTGGTGCAGTGGTTCATGCCTGTAATCCCAGCACTTTAGGAGGCTGAGGCAGGAGCGGATCACCCAAGGTCAGGAGTTCGAGACCAGCCTGGCCAATATGGCGAAACCCCAACTCTACTAAAAAATACAAAAATTAGCCAGTCGTGCTGGCATGTGCCTGTAATCCCAGCTACTCGGGAGGCTGAAGCAGGCGCTGTAACCTGGGAGACAGAGGTGGCAGTGAGCTGAGATTGCACCACTGTACTCCAGCCTGGACAACAAGGGTGAGACTCTGTCTCAAAAAAAAAAAAAAGATGGAAAGAAACAAAACCAAATTAAACTAAAGTCTTCAACTACAAAGAATTTTGCCTAGAGTTTGTTCTATGCCCATGAAAGGAAAGGAAACCATCCCCTTCCCTGTCATTCACTGAAGATGGGAATCCTACCCCCAACAGCTCAGAACTAAGGCTAACTGTTCGGCCTCTGCAGAACCACTCAGATTTGTAACACAATTTCTATGGGGAAAAAAGAACGTTCATGTATAGAACACAATTCATTCATAAATTGGAGACTGTCTATGATGGTTTTAGACAAAGTCTTCTTGTGTATGCAAGATGAAAAGGGTTCTAGTCATGCAAACAATATATAAGCTATCATCATAGCTGGAGCACTACCCTGGTGTCACTGCCATATTAAAATATGAAAATGAAGGTCTAAAAACCTTATTCATATTTCCTTATAAAACATGTACATGTAATGGCCTATAAATGCATTAAGATTTTTATTGTCCTGGTCATTAAAGTTTGCAAGCAACTCTATTGGCAATTTCATTTTTTAAACAACCAGGGACATTAGATTATCTGGTTAATACAGTGGCTTTCAAACTTCTATAGCTTGTTGAACCCATTTGCATTACTTTTCATGTCATGGAACACCAATCCCTGGCATGCTGGGACTGGGGCTGGGATGATGGGGTGAACACACATTTTATACTGACCACATTCGCTTTTAATAAACTTACAGAAATGTGTTCAAATGTGAGGGTTCCACGGAAAACAATTTGAAAACCACTGACAGAGTGGAAGGTCTCTGGCCTTCATACGCTTCACAACACAAATTCACACTACAAAAGCTTATATACCTTCCATATCAGGAGGAACAAGGTGATCACAGCAGAGAAGACAGATGAATCAAAGAAAGTAAGCAATAGGCCTGATCGGGTTTCTAGGGTGCCTAATTACAAAGTCATAATTGTATCACACAAATCCTTCAAATATCACTTTAAAGTGATAGGCAAGTTAGCAATGCTGTTTTCTTGATTGAAAAGTATTACTGAAATATCGGAAGTCACAAATATGGCTTAACGAAGAGCATTTTCCTTATTCACAACACCTAGGAAGAATGGACATATAGAGAGTCAGGTTGTAATCAAGCTTTATCAGTATGTCAATGTAATTCCCCATCCATTAAGGGAAAACATCACAATTTTCTGAGTACCTACTATGAAGCCAACAGTGTGTTAGGCACTTTGACATACAGTAGTATCTCATTTCATTCAACAGACTTTCAAGTAGACATTATTTTACATGAAAAAATCAAGGAGCAAAGAGGTTAAGTAAGCTGTCCAAGTTCATATAATTAGTGGAGCAGAAAAGAAAGCAGGGAGTGGTTACTACATCAATGCTTATGTCGCTATGCCACCGCTTCATCTCAGAGCATCCCAGATTTATAAGAGGCTAAACAAAAGAGGAGTGTGCTGACCTGATGAACAAACACATGAGCGAAAAGCAATCTGATATCATCATACAGCTCTAGATTTATAGGTCTTAGGATTGTTCTTAGGAACCTAATTTTAATGCCTCTAAATACACCTTTCATTGATTCAAATATTTCTTGTTTATATCCACATGCTATGGTTAAGTACTATACACAAACAGATTTTCACTTTTGGTTAGAATTTCTGCAAGTGTTTTGTTTTTTTCTGACTAGGTTCTTTGTAATTGTGTAGCAATAAGTTACACATGTATTTGAATATTAGCTTAGCAAAGCTGATTGGAACTCAGCTGAAGCCTGTAGACTACTTTCTGACAATAAAACCAGAGGGAACCTGAAGAGCACTAATTCTAGCTTTGACTTCCAGACAAGACTCACCTTGAATGTCTTCTTTTCGTAAACTTATGTCAGCTTCCTAAACATTAACACCCACACAGCCTTCTCTCAAATTACCTTCACAGAAATTATCTTCACTGAAAATTATGGTTCAATAAGAAAGACAATTCCAAATTCTACCTAGACATCTCATTTGTACTTTCAGAAGATGGGGTTGTGGTAGGGGCAAGACTGGCAGCACAGAGGGAGTCTAATGAATTGTTCAGAGTATAAAGAATATGAAAAAATAGAAGTGATTAACACGTTCCAAAAAAACTGTTTCTCAAAGTGGAATAAGATGTGGTTCCCTTTCTAAAAGATAATACTTCTGACAAACTCTCAAGATTTTATCTATAGACCCCAATTTGAGAAATACAAGATTTAATAAATGAAAATCTTATTCTATAAGACCATGTCTTTCATTTATGATTGCTTCTATTTATGAGTCCTTCTGTCTTACATAAAAATGTTGGCTTAAAAATGAAAACACTAAAATTTTTTTTAGATCTGTAGACTTCTAGGCATATAGCCATCAATTTCTAAGAAGTCTAAGGGCCTTTGTTTCAAAAACATTGGATTTAAAAATTATCCTTAAATAAAACTTACTTTTGTAATCTATTTCTCCTTTCTTTGCCAATCTTATTCTATCTGTAGACTCATTTTTATTTTTACAGCCAGAAATACACAATTAGTTGAAGATTATAAAAATAAAGACTTCATTTAAGGAAGAATTCATTTCTTTCTAACATAAAACTACTGGCTAAAAATCAACACCAAACACCTCTAAAACCTTAGGAGGCTTAAAGGACTAGATATGAAAGTTTCAATTTAGTCTATCACTTACGTCTATTTCTACACCAAGATAAATGTCACCTTTACCTTGGTGTTTTCTTCGTTTTGATGAAGGCTCATCTCCCTCAGCATTCATGACGTAACTAGAGAGATGAATCAAAGATGTCTGGCTCAGGTTGTCAGGTCTCCAGCTACAGTACTGGAACTGAGTTCTAGACTCAAACAAACAGGGTGGTCTCCAATTTAGTGAAAAATGCCTACTACTGAAGTATGGGTAAGGAACTTGAGAGTAATGTCCAGGCCACCTCATGCAACTAGAAATATGTCTGTTCCAGCAACACCTTTGCAGATTCTCCCACGGTGTATTCCAGTCTCTGCCCAGACTCCTCGAGTGATGGGAAAACATGGGGTATCTAAAAGAAATAAATACACTCCTTGAGGCACCACTTTTTGTTCAGCTATAGTATACAAAATCTAAACCTATTTCCTCAAGGGAAAATAAAGTCTAATATTTAAAATCTGACTTCTAAATCTGTGAAGGATGAACGCGAAAACACTCACACTTTACCTATTAGCACTAGTATCTCAATACTCTCGTCCTAAAAAATCATGAAAGGTATTCTGAATACTTAACACAGAATGCCTCCCGGTCTCCCAAAATACCTCATACCCCTCAAAGCATCCATAGTTCAACTGAGAGATGAATCAACTATCAAAATGATATTCAGAGTAGCTTTCAAGTACCTAAAAAAACTCAATGAAAAAATAAAATACACAACAAATACTTACACTTAAATCGAATAAGGAACTCAGACTACAATTAAAGTAAATCTCTCCTCCCACTTGGAGTAATAACAAATTTCTGAACAGTTTTTTATACCAAGGGCAGATTTTTCCAAACACCTGTATAGCTAAAAACACAAAAGTCTATCCACAACTTCATAAATTCACAAAACTACTTCTCTTACTAATCAATGGGTAGATAATTTATTTCTCCATTCTTTTTCAAGCATGATTCTCCTTGGGGGAAATGAAAGAGGATGAGGATGACTAAGAATGCACTAACACTCCAAACCCAACAGCTTCCATTTAACCCACCATCCAAAGTATCTCCAAAGTGGCGCTAACATTTTTAATAGCTGTGTTGCTCTCAGGCTGTCAAGAAACACTTCAGCACTAACTTCTCACTATACTATGTTAAGATTCAGAGAAGGATTTCTTTCCTCCAAAATTCTTAACAGCTACATTTCTACGACAGCATCAGTAATGCCCCTTCTCATCACTAGGGGAATTTTGTTTAAATTGCATTTACTGTTACTTAACTTTATGTGCTTTTGTTTTTGTTTTAACAGCATTAAAATTTTTATTTGTTACAGTTTACATATTCTCTAGTTGTTCTCCAAAATCAACTTAATTGTAAATCTTTAAAGGCATAACATGGGCATTCTACACTGCTTTGTGATAACTCTGAAAGCCATAGGAATTTGGGCAGTTGGTCCATGCATTTTTCTATGCTAATAAGCCACTGTACTGAAATATAATACTTGTATTACAACAGTTATTTTCTATATTTGCAGTTATTTATTCAGACTTTTTTTTTTCTCTTAAGATGTTAAGCTCTTAGGCTGGGCGCGGTGGCTCACGCCTGTAATCTCAACACTTTGGGATGCCAAGGAGGGTGGATCACGAGGTCACGAGTTCAAGACCAGACTGGCCAAGATGATGAAATCCCATCTCTACTAAAAATACAAAATACACTTAGCCGGGCGTGGTGGCAGTCGCCTGTAATCCCAGCTATTTGGGAGGCTGAGGCAGAGAATTGCTTGAACCCGGGAGGCGGAGGTTGCAGTGAGCCAAGATCACGCCACTGCACTCCAGCCTGGGCGAAAGAGCGACACCATCTCAAAAAAAAAAAAAAAAAAAAGAAAGGATGTTAAGCTCCTTCAGGGCCAGAACCGTCTTACTCATTTTAATTCCGTTCTCTTAACAAGTGCCTAGCACAGTGCCTAGCATACAGCTGGTACTCAGGAAACACTGTTGAATTAAATTATCATCAAGTCCCAGGCCTATGGGAGTTAAAACCAAATCCCCATCACTTATGCAATAATACATGCTGTGTTTCCCAAGCGTGGTGGGTGGTACACGAGTTGGTTTCATAGGGTACACAGTTAAATTACTTGATTGCAATATCTGTTTATGTTAGTTTATTAGGAAAAAACATAATCGCACATCAAATCCAAGACTCTGCAGACACAAGCTAATGTGGGCAGCACCTACTGAAGTGCTTTTTTAAAAAACCGAGTCCATTTAAAGAAAAATATCCGGTAAATAATACACGTGGAACGAGAACTTGGCCATAACAGTAAGGGATGACATACAAGTGACTAAAGTTTGAGACACTAACACATCAACAAAAATCAACCCCCTCCTGGGCGTGTGCCACACGCGTGCCTCCAGGGAATCAGGCCCGCCGAGACCTACTGCGGAGAGGCCGCCTCCCCGCCGACGATCGGCTCCCGGGACGCTGCTGCGAAGTGTGGGGAGCAGGCCAGCGCTGGTCTGGAGGCTGTGTTGAGGGAATCGGGCCAGGGATCCAAAGCCACTCGCACAAGCCTGGCCGGAGGCCCATGAACTCCGCGCCAAGACCCCAGACCTCGTCGGCCCAGCGTCCAGCTGGCTGCGCGCCGGGTTTACCTAACCCTTTTGGTCTCCGGAGGCTCGTCCCGGATGCACCATCGCCCAGACCCTCTTCCTCTTCCTTCCTTCCCCTAACCCGCCCTGCCCCGCCCCGGGTTAGTCCCGGACACCCGCCCGCGCCCTCAAGCCGCCCGCCCCTCTCTCCTCCCTCCAAGTACCCATCCCTACTGACCGGCCTCTTCCCACCACACAGTGGCCGTAGCCCTTCCTCACACAGCGCCAGGCTTCCATCTTCCCCCTTCGCGTGCGTCCAGTTCCCAGGCCCGGGGTTCCACCTCAATCTCTATAACCGAAGCTGCGGCCTAAAGCGCCCAGAGGATCCCATCACTCGAAGTACCGACTCCAGGCCCAGCTGCAAGGCATGCTGGGAGGTGCAGTGTCGCCGCTGGTCGGCCTACTCTCCATCTTGCGCAGTGAGAGTTCATGAATTGCCTTAATCCCGAATTCTGCTCAAGGAGCATGCGCAGAGCGTGGGAAGCGTGAGCAGCCATTTCTGAAGAGGGCAAAACACCTGACCTTCGTCTTAAAGAAACAGAAAGACTTAAACTTTTTTTGTTGTTGAGATGGAGTTTCCCTTTTGGCGCCCAGGATGTAGTGCAATGGCACTATCTCGACTCACTGCAACCTTCGCCTCCCGGGTCCAAGCGATTCTCCTGCCTCAGCCTCTCAAGTAGATGGGATGAGCCACCACACCCGGCTAATTTTTGTATTTTTAGTAGAGACAGGGTTTTGCCATGTTTAACAGGCTGGTCTCAAACTCACGACCTCAAGTGATCCACCTGCCTCGGCCTCCGAAAGTGCTGGGATTACAGGCGTGAGCCACCACCCCCGGCAGAAATAACTTTTTTTTTTTTCTTCTTAAGAGATGGGGTTTCACCATATTTGTCAGGCTGGTCTCGAACTCCTGATCTCAGGTGATCCACCCGCCTCGGCCTCCCAAAGTGCTGGGATTACAGGCGAGAGCCACAGCGCCCGGCTGAAATAAACTTTCTTAACAGGGCTAGACAGCTATCGGCAGGTGCCGGGAATAGTGCTAAGAGGAAAAAATTATTATTTTAGAGTACTTTTATGTACTTGGGGAGATTTGAAAGGTGGATGCCCAAGCTGAGGAAATACTTGTGTTGGGGGAAGCAGCAATGGAGGAAGGGTTTACAGTGTGCCTACATAAACTGGTTATAAGTAATGTATAAAAGAAATCAGAAACAATGAACTCCAGAGGGCCTCAGGAGGCCTCTGGGGAGGAAGGCCTCTCTATTGCCAGCGTGTTCCCAACTACAGAGTGACCTAAGCTCTGATACTTTAAACATAGTGCCCAAGGACATAACACTCCCTTGAAGCACTGGAATGTAACCAGACTTGTAGGCTCCTTGCTAAGCCTGCTCCCACCAGCCGCATTATCTATGGATAAGCATACACTTTTAGCTCTTGAGAAACTTACATGAACTGCCACTGCTATCAATCTTATGTTTGATGCGCAGCCTCCCTTTCACCAATTCACCCCACCATCTGCACTATAGATAAAGTGATTGTATTCAATAAATACTGTGGAAAACCAGAGCTCGGGACCTTTGCAGCCTCCAGTTTTGCACTGGCCCCCTGGTCCCACTTTATGCACTCTTAACATGTCTTTTTCTCATTCCTTTGTTGTCACTGAATTCGGGGTACCCACGGGTGGTGTCTGGGGGCTGGCCCCCTACGTACATGTACAGAGTAGTGAAAATGTTTAATTGCCGAAGTGCACGTTCCCAGCTGAGGCTCAACAATGTATCCTCTGGGTGCCCATGGAACTGAGGTTTCACAGAATTTTGAAATTAATTTTGCGGAAGCACAGCCATACATAGCTCTCACTTTAAAATGTATGTGTGTGTCTTGTGTGTCCAACTTTATCAAATGTAGTATAGGACTGTAGATCGTTGGAAGACATTACTTAAGTAGAGACCTGCAAGAAACAGAAAGAGAAACCGAGAAAGAGTAAAATGGAGAGAGAAGGGAAAAGGATACTGAAAGATAGGAGCACTGCTTTTATAGGCTCTTTGAAACAGTGGTCATTTCTTGGGAAGGCTCTTTTACTCCCTTGTGCTTATAAGGAAATCAAATGTATTTGAAAAAAACACTTTCCCTCAGTATGTAATTGATTCTTGTTATTTGCAGTAGTTAGGTTCTGTAAAGTTGCTGGAAACACTGAATTAGTAAATACTGAATCATTGCTCCTAAGGGAAATATAGGATTAGGATCGTGTAAGCCTCTGGTCGCATTTTCATCAACTTATCAATACATAATCTTCTTATATGTGTGTTTCCATTTAAACATATCTTCTTTAATATATATTGTTGATTCATTAACATTCAACACAGTAAACAACACTATAATTTATACCTCAACAAAGCTTATCTAACACTGCTATTTTCTCTGCAAGGATCATGACAGCCTTCTTGTGCTTAGGAGCACTCTACAGCACTATGCTTGGGGACCATTTAAAAAGCAATATCAACAAAAAGTACAAAAACGTGAAAAACATATCACTAAGTGGAATGTGAAAAGGACACTTCAGCCTGATGACTCACACCTGTAATCCCAGCACTTTGGGAGGCCAAGGTGGCTAGATCGACTGAGTCCGGGAGTTCAAGACCAGACGGGACAACATGGTGAAACCCTGTCCCTATAAAAAATACAAAAATTAGCCAAGCATAGTGGCTCTTGCCTGTAGTCCCAGCTACTCTGGAGTTTGAGGTGGGAGGATTGCTTAGCCTGAGAGGGTGAGGCTGCAGTGAGCCAAGATGGTGCCTGGACTCCAGCCAGGTAACAGAGGCCACTGTTTATGGTATAGTTTGAGAGCTGAAACAAAAACGCAGAGGATGCCTTGTTCAACCTCAGCTGGGAATGTGCACTTGGGGCAATTAAAAATTTTCACTTCTCTGTACATGGCGGTTACAGAATACATGGGGGTTACAGATAAATTTTAGCAAGTAGGCAAATTTGCAAATACGAAATCCACAACGAATGGAGATCGACTGTATTTCTGTTTTATATTGCCCTATTTTTTTAGTTGTACTCACAATTTTGTTGTTCATTAAATTAATTGACTAGTAGTTTTCTGTGTGTCTTGTCTCTATAATGAGATTGTAAATAACTTTTGAGAAATGACCATGACTCATTATTTACAAAATTTATTTGACCTAGTGCTGTGGTAAGAACACAATATATAGTAGTAAAAATATTTTTGAATGAATGGTTAACAGTGGGCCAGAACTTAGAGCTTGTTAATGACCAGAAACTTTTTCCTTTAGCACACCCTAAAAGGCAAGGAGAAACGTAATATTTTGAAATAAGTAAAAGAAATTAATAGATATCCTTTCATGCAGCTTGGAATTTTGGAGGTTATCTGATCCTAAAAGATATTTGCCTTTATCTGGGCCTAGACTATTATAAAGATTAAAGTTAACTTGCAGGGAGCTCATGGCAATGCAAATGATTCTTATCTGTGGACTTGTGAAAGAATCCTACTAGGTTGGAGGATGAACTCTCCACCTCTATGGAAAAGCTAGTTTTGGCCAGGCATAGTGGCTCATGCCTGTCATCTCAGCACTTTGGGAAATGGAGGCAGGCAGATCACTTGAGATCAAGAGTTCCAGACCAGCCTGGCCAACATGGTGAAACCCTGTCTTTATATTTTTTTAAAAGAAAAAAAATCAAACAACAACAACAACAACAAAGCTGATCTGTAAACCTGTCTGTTCTTTGGATTCTCCTTTGAACAGGTGATAACATCTGTCTGGTTCATCTATTTAATCAGTTAAATAAAATGGCTGGGTGCAGGGGCTCATGCCTATAATCCCAGCACTTTGGGAGGCTGAGGTGGGCATTGAGGTCAGGAGTTCGAGACCAGCCTGGCCAACATGGTGAAACCCAGTCTGTACAAAAAATAAAAAAGTTAGTCAGGCATGGTGGTGCATGCCTGTAATCCCAGCTTCTTGGGAGGCTGAGACATGAGAATCGCTTAAACCTGGGAGACAGAAGTTGCAGTGAGCCAAGATCACACCACTGAACTCCAGCCTGGGCGACAGAGTAAGACTCTGTCTCAAAATAAATAAATAAATAAATAAATAAATAAATAATGATTGATGTGTTCATTTTATATCTGTTTGAGAGTCATGATTTTACCTTTTTTGGAAAATTATCCTTTAAAAGTTCAGTAGCTCCTACCAAGATGCCCAATGTAGTTATCCGACAGAGCCAGGTGAATTTTATCACTAGAAAAGCACACTTCATGGATTGCCTGCATCCTGCCACAATTTTCTTGCTCCCAGAGATAAATCTAAAATGGCAAAAGAATGTTGCTGAGTCTTTGGTTTTCTAATTTTTATTTTCTTCTCCACTAATTCTGTGTTTATCTTTGGTTTGTACAGGCATATCTTGTTTTATTGTGCTTCACTTTATTGTGCTTCACAGATACTCTGTTTTTCACAAATAGAAGGCTTGTGGCAACTCTCCCTGGTGCCATTCCATTGATAACCATTTTTCCAACAGCATGTGCTCACTTCTTTTCTCTATATGACATTTTGGTGATTCTCGCATATTTCAAACTTTTTCATCATTCTTATATCTATTATGTTGATCTGTGATCAGTGATCTTTGATGTTGCTATTGTAATTGTCTTGGGGCACCACAAACCACACCCATTCAAGACGGCAAACTTAACAAATGTTGTGTGTGTTCAGACTGTTCTACTGACTGACCAACCATTCCCTGTCTCTCTCCTTCTCCTCAGGCCTCCATATCCCCTACGCAGTATTGAAATTAGGCCAGTTAATAACCCTATGATGATGTCTAAGTGTTCAAGTGAAAGGAAGAGTTACACATCTTTAGATCAAAAGCTAGAAATTATTAAGCTTAATGAAGACATGGCAAAAGCTGAGATAGGCCAAAAGACAGGCATCTTGTACCAGTTAACCAAGTTGTAAATGCAAAGGAAAAGTTATTGAAGGAAATTAAAAGTGCTACTCCAGTGTATGAAGGCATGATAAGAAAGCAAAACAGCCTTATTGCTGATATGGAGAACATCTGAGTGGTCTCTATAGACAATCAGCTGGGCGTGGGGGCTCACGCCTGTAATCCCAGCACTTTGGGAGGTGCAGCAGGCGGATCATGAGGTCTGGAAATGGAGATCATCCTGGCTAACACAGTGAAACTCCATCTCTACTAAAAATACAAAATATTAGCTGGGCGTGGTGGCATGTGCCTGCAGTCCGAGCTACTCAGGAAGCTGAGGCAGAAGAATCTCTTGAACCCAGGAGGCAGATGCAGTGAGCCGAGATCACACCGCTGCACTCCAACCTGGGCGACAGAGCGGGACTCCATCTCAAAAAACAAACAAAGAAACAAGAAGTTCAAACCAGCTACAACATTCCCTTAAATCAAAGCCTAATCCAGAGCAAAGCCCTAACTCTCTTCAATTCTATGAAGGCTGAGAGAAATGAGGAAGAGGAAGCTGCAGAAGAGAAGTTGGAAGTTAGCAGAAGTTGGTTCATGAGGTTTAAGGAAAGAAGCTGTCTCTGTAACATAAAAATGCATGGTGAAGCAGAAAGTACTGTTGGAGAAGCTGCAGCAAGTTACCTAGAAGATCTAGCTTTGATTACTGATGAAGGTGATTGCAATAAACAACAGATATTCTGTGCAGATGAAACAGGCTCTACTGGAAAAAGATGCCATCTAGGACTTTCACAGCTAGAAAGAAGAAGCCAATGACTGGCTTCAACGCTTCAAAGGACAGGCTGACTCTCTTATTAGGGGCTAATGCAGCTGGTGACTTTAAGTTGAAGCCAATGTTCATTGATCATTCTGAAAATCCTAGGACCCTTAAGAATTATGTTGGCCGGGTGCAGTGGCTCACATCTGTGATCCCAGAACTTTGGGAGGCTGAGGTAGGCGGATCACTTGAGGTCAGGAGTTCAAGACCAGCCTGGCCAACATGGTGAAACCCTGTCTCCACAAAAATACAAAAATTGGCCAGGCATCATGGCATGCACCTGTAAGCCCAGCTACTCAGGAGGCTGAGGGGGAAGAATTGCTTGAACTCGGGAGGCGGAGGTTGCAGTGAGACAAGATTGTACCATTGCAGTCCAGCGGGGGTGCCAGAGTGACACTCCATCTCAAAAAAAAAAAAAAAAAAAGAATTATGTTACATCTACTCTGCCTGTGCTCTAACAAGGGAAGACAAAGCCTGGACAACAGCACATCTGTTTATACCATGATCTACTGAATATTTTAAGCAAATACTTTTGAGACCCACTGCTTAGAAAAAAAGACTCTTTTCAAAATGTTACTGCTCATTAACGATGCACTTGGTCACCCAGGAGCTCTGATGAAGTGTACAAGCAGTTGAATATTATTTCATGCCTGCTAACACAACATCCATTTTGCAGCCCATGGGATCAGGGAATAATTTTGACTTTCAAGTCCCCTTATTTAAGAAATACATATTCTAAGGTTACAGCTGCCACAGAAGTGATTCCTCTGAAGGATCTAGGGAAAGTAAATTAAAAGCCTTCTAGAAAGGAGTCATCATCTTAGATGCAAATCTTCTGGAAAAGATTTACCATGTTAGATGCCTTTCAGAACATTTTGATTCATGGAAGGAGGTCAAAATTTCCACATTAGCAGGAGCTTGAAAGAAGTTGATTCTAGCCCTCATAGTTGGTGGCAGTAACAACAGATGTAGTGGAATAGCAGAGGAACTATAATTAGAGTTTGAAGAGGTGATTGAATTGCTACAGTCTCATGATAAAACTTGAATAAATGAGGAGTTGCTTCTTATAGATGAGCAAAGAAAGTAGTTTCTTAAAATAGAATCTACTCCTGATATAGATACTCTGAACATTGTTGAAATGACAGCAATAGATTTAAAATATTACATAAACTTAGTTGATAAAGCGGAATGAGCATTTGAGAGAATTGACTCCAATTTTGAAAGACGTTTTCTACTCTGTATAAAATGCTATCAAACAGCATCACAGGTACAGACAGCGTTTATGAAAGGAAGTGTCAATCTATGTAGCAATCTTCATTGTTTTTTCTTTTTTCTGAGACAGAGTCTTGTTCTGTCGCCTAGGCTGGAATGCAGTGGCACCATCTTTGCTCACTGTAAACTCTACCTCCCAGGTTCAAGCAATTCTCTTGCCTCAGCCTTCCAAGTAGCTGGGATTACAGGCATGCACCACCACGCCCAGCTAATTTTGTATTTTTAGTAGAGACGGGGTTTCTCCATGTTGGTCAGGCTGGTCTCTAACTCCCAACCTCAGGTGATCTGCCCACTTCGGCCTCCCAAAGTGCTGGGATTACAGGCGTGTTCCCTGCCTTCACTATTTTTTCCTAAGAAATTATCACAACCAACCCAACCTTCAGCAACCACAAATCTGATCAGTCAGTAGCCATTAACATAAAGGCAACCAGCAAAAATTTTTGACTTGCTAAAGGCTTAGTTTATCATTTGCATTTTTTAATTACATACTTTGGGCCAGGCACTGTGGCTCACACCTGTAATCCCAGCAAAGAGTTTGAAACCAGCCTGACCAATATAATGAAACCCGACCTCTACTAAAAGTACAAAAATTTGCCAGGCATGGTGGCATGTGCCTGTAATCCCAGCTATTTGGGAGGCTGAGACAGGAGAATCGCTTAAGCCCAGGAGACAGAGGTTGCAGTGAGTCAAGATTGCGTCATTGCACTCCAGCCTGGGCAATGAGAGTAAAACTTGGTCTCAAAAAAAAAAAAAAGATGCATACTTTGTTATTAGACGTGATGTTATTATACACTTAATAGGCTACAGTATAGTGTGAACATAACTTTTATATGTACTTGGAAACCAAAAATTTTGTATGACTTACTTTATTGCAATATTTGGTTTATTGCAGTGGTCTGGACCCAAATCCACAATATTTTTGAGATATGCCCGTACATGGCCAATAAATTATTTTCCTCTGTTGGCCACAATGATTAGGAGTTTGGTTATATGGTCTAACCATTTGGTGATCTCTATACAAGGACTAGTGGGGCCGGGAGTGGCGGCTCACACCTATAATCCCAGCACTTTGGGAGGCCGAAGCAGGTGGATCACGAGGTCAGGAGTTTGAGACCAGCCTGACCCAACATGGTGAGACCCCGTCTCTACTAAAACTACAAAAATTAGCCAGGCATGGTGGCAAGCACCCATAATCCCAGCTACTCAGGAGGCTAAGGCAGGAGAATCGCTTGAGCCCTGGAGGCAGAGGTTGCAGTGAGCTGAGATCACTCCATTGTACTCCAGCCTGGGCTGCAGAGCAAGACTCCAACTCAAAAAAAAAAAAAAAAAAAAAAAAAGGACTAGTGGTTTATACAGAGATGTAATTCTGTTGAGTAAGAGACAACAGAAAACCTGGTATGTTCTTTTTATTTATTTGTCTGTCTATTTTGAGCTCAACTCAATAATTTTGTGCCCACTTGAAGGAGAACAGCTCATTTATATCTGGACTGGTGAATTTTTTGTGTTCCTGTATTTACTGTTGACCCATGGTTGAAATGATAGAATTGAAACCATAAATTCTCCATATATCTGTCTTTGTGCTGTAATTTATAAACATCTTTATACCTCACTATGTGAGTGTAAGATATTGTCTTACCTCTGTAAGGTATTACTAATTGAATTTGAGTTTATTTTTATCAAAGAATAAATAAGCACTTATATAAATTTAATTCCTAAAATTACCTGAAAATAAGTAAATCAAGATACTCCAAATGTAATATACTTTAAAGAAAAATATAGGGCTGGGTACAGTGGCTCACGCCTGTAATCCCAACACTTTGGGAGGCCGAGATGGGTGGATCATGAGGTCAGGAGATCAAAATCATCCTGGCTAACACAGTGAAACCCTGTCTCTAATAAAAATACAAAAAATTAGCCAGGGGTGGTGGCACATACCTGTAGTCCCAGCTATTTGGGAGACTGAGGCAAGAGAATCGCTTGAACTTGGGGGGCAGAGGTTGCAGTGAGCTGAGAATATGCGACTGAACTCCAGCATGTGCAGCAGAGTGAGACTCTGTCTCAAAAAAAATTATATTATTCATATAGAAACTAACTCAGAAATATTTTAAGAATTCAAGCTTACATCATTAAGGTCAATCTGCAGTGAAATGTGATTTCGTTTTTTGAAGTAGTTTAATGTTAATAAGAAATGGTTAGGGAGAAATGTTGATTGATTTTAGAGTACCATCTCACCTAGCCTTGCATATCTAGCCAGGGGTCTCTGCTAAAGACAAGCCAAGTATTTTGGACAAGCACACAGAGATTCATCTACTATGGATGGGACTCAGGAACTTGAATTGGCTGGGGTGTGGGTAGCCAATATAACAAAAGTATGAGTTAAACCTCACCCAGAAGGACTGAAGTTTGAAAGAAAATGGAAATACTTCAGAACTCACATTTCTATGAAATGGAGAGAGCTTAGACACTCTCTGGAAGTGGTTCTCCCTGCCAAAAACTAAAGTAGGTAAAACTGTCCTCTCTTCTACCAATATTGCCAGAGCTGATTACAGAAAAGAGAGGAGGACTAAAAGGTACAGTGGAATAAAGTCAGTGTGTTTCCCCTCCTGAGGAATAAGTTTCTAGTGCAGGTACTTTTCAGAGTGTGACTGAGATACAGGGAACCTCATTAAGGACTGCACAAATAGAGATGGCTAGAGTTACTGAAATGTGACAGAAGGTGAAACTCAGCATATGCATTTTCAGCAATAGCAGAGACCCTTAGAATTATCTGAAAATTGATTGTTTTTCAGATCCCTGAGCAGGAGAGTAACCATTTCAGCTGTCTGGTCTGGAATATCCAGATTGGCTCAGCAAACAAGGCAGAGCCTGGGTTATGATGGAGGAAAAATCCAGAACAGACTAGAAAAGAAACATTTTACTTTGACATGCCTATATAAGGCCTTTCATTAGTTTCTAGAGGGCAGAAATCACAAGTTAATATTAATAGCGGAACAAGAGGCTGGGTACAGTGCCTCATGCCTATAATCCCAGCACTTTGGGAGGCTGAGGGAGAGGGTCCCTTGAATCCAGGAGTTCGAGACCAGCCTGAGCAATAGTGGGACCTGTCTCTAAAAAGATAAAAAGTGAATAAAAATTAGCTGAGCATTGTGGTGCACACCTCTGGTCCCAGCTACTCAGGAGTCTAAAGCAAGAGGATCACTTGAGTCTGGGAGGTTGAGGCTGCAGTGAGCTATGATCATGCCACTTCACTCCAGCCTGGGTGACAAAGTGAGACCCTGTCCCTGCTCCCTCTCCCCACCAGAAAAACCATAACAAGAGCATAGCACTTTGCAATTTGTTAAATTCCAATTTAAAAAAATCTCTCCAGATACTATTAAAGTTCTATCTCTATACCAGATAAATGCCAAATGGCATTTACAAGTTCAAAATTCATTCACTCATTCATTTATTTATCAGCATGCCTAGTTTAAGAAATAAAACATTACAAATACAGTTGAAGCCTTGGCATTCCATCTACAAACCCTTTCATGGTAGATGAAACTACCATTCTAAATTTGGTACTTTTCATTCTCGTGTATGCCATTATATATTTTTGTAAGTGTGTGTATTACAGACAATATATAATAATTTTATATAACATATTTTAGAACCATATATAGCTGGTATCATACTCTGTATCTTTCTCCAACTTGCTTTTCAGTCTCAACATTATGTTTTAAGATTTAACTATGTTTATACATGCAATTCTGGTTAATTCATTTTCACTACTGTACTATATTCCAAATGAAAATCACAATGTATTAATCCTTTATTCTGCTGATACACATTTAGTATTTCTCTCCTCCTCCTTCTCATGCTTTCTATGTGAGATCTCAGTGATTTCCTCAGTTCTACTAATTTACTAATTTTTTCTTTAACTGAGACCAGTCTACAGTGTGTTTTGTCTATTCAGCATTTATTTCAATTGCTACATGTTTTTCTATTTCCAGGAATTATTTGTTGATTTTTTTCTGCATCCCCTTTTTTGATTTCTGCTTGCTTTTATAATTCCTTAGTCATTTTTTCTTTCAACTTTCTCAAACAATTCTAAACGTGCTTATTTAAAGCTCATTTTCCAATTATTCTGTTAACGTTCATTTCGACTGGAGTAAATTTATCTTCCCTATTTAGATTTTGCTGGTGGCTGTTCTGAGTGTGAATTTCTTCACGTGTTTCATGATTTTCATGTACAAACATCCCGATGAAGAGATTTTTATGTTTTCTCTCTGTTGACCCTGTTTGTCTTAATTGCTCCATTTTGCCTCAAGGGACTCCTAGACTAGAATCAGGTCTTAGATTGATGGCTTGAGTCTGTCTACCTGTGCTATTAGAGATGTTACATTTCCAGTCTGTGAGCTAGTGGATAGCTTGGCCCAGGTCCTGGATGTGAAGCTGTGTCCCTTCTCTCCTGCCTCCCTAGGCCATGGCTATGGAAGTAGTCATTGCAGCACCTTTCAGCCTTTCTTCATGGGTAATGTGACCTTTAGTTTCAACAGTAAGCCTGACTCCATCCCTTCTCTTTCTCGAGAAGACCTTTAGTTCCTATTACCCCTCAGCAGCAAAATTCCTAGAGGGGAGGCCCAGCAGGCCTCAGCTTTGGTGTTTCTGGGCCTCAAAAAAGCTAATACTGCTTTTGAGCATGATGGTATTTTCCAGTTCTGTTTTGTTATAATCTCTCTTTTTATATTTTCTCTCTCACTGCTATGTGTTTGGAGCAGAGAATGTCTTCAATACAAGAACTTAAATAGTATCTTCACTAGAAATACAAATATACCGTATTATGTAATATCAAAAAAAATGTTTCTTTATAAGCTGAAAGTCTGTTCCTCAAGAATTATTGAGATGTAGTTTAGCACAGTAAAACGGGAAGACCTTTTTTTTTTTTTTTTTGAAACAGAGTCTCAAAGCTGGAGTGCCAGTGGTGTGATCTCAGCTCACTGCAACCTTAACCTCCTGGGCTAAAATGATCTTCCTGTCTCAGCCGCCCTAGTAGCTGAGCACCACTATGCGTGGCTAATTTTTCATTTTTTGTAGAGACAGGGTCTTGCTATATTGCCCAGGCTGGTCTTGAACTCCTGGGTTCATGCCTCCCACCTCAGCCTCCCACAGTGCTGGGATTACAGGCACGAGCCACCACACCTAGCTGGAAGACTCTTGAGTCAAATATACCTGGGTTTTAACACAGACTCTGACACTTGTCAGTTGTGGCATTGGGCAAACATATCACCTCTTTGGTCACAGTTATCTGCAAAATGGGGATAATAGTACTTATAAAATATTATGAAGATAAATTAAATAATAGATGTAAAGTACCTGTCAAAAGAAACAGAGGGGCAAAACCATTTTGCTTTTTCATCACATTTCTAAGCAAATTTTTTCAACACATAAACTTGATTAATAAAGTAGCATACACTGAGTAGATAATATACATGTAACAGAACTTTGTGCTGTTCTGTTCCTTTGGAAAATAGTACAAAAAGAAATTAAAAACAGAAGACAAAAATATAAAATGAAAAGTAATATAGTATAGATTCAATGCATAAAAGAAGTATCTATCTGACACTTTCAGATTTTTCTAGAAAATTATCTATTTTGGCTGGGTGCAGTGGCTCACGCCTATAATCGCAGCATTTTAGGAGGCCGAGATGGGTGGATTATGAGGTCGGGAGTTCAAGATCAGCCTGGGCAAGATGGTGAAACCCTGTCTCCACTAAAAATACAAAAAATTAGCTAGACATGGTGGTGGGCGCCTGTAATCCCAGCTACTCAGGAAGCTGAGGCAGGAGAATCGCTTGAACCCAGGAGGCAGAGGCTGCAGTGAGTCAAGATTGTGCCACCCAGCCTGGGTGACAGAGCAAGACTCTGTCTTAAAAAAAAAAAAAAAAAAAAAAAAAAAAAACAGAAAAGAATAGAAAATTATCTATTTTGGTTATTGTACATTAGCATACTCCTTTGGAAGATTCATGTTAATCTGTTAATCTTCTTGTCCATCAGGAAAGAGTATCCTCTGTTATAAAAATCTCCCTAATTAGCAGTTACATATATGCATGCTGATAACATGTATATATAATTACAGGATATAAAAATTACTTTGCCCTTTTCTTCTGTCTTAGTCTGTTTTGTATTGCTATAACAGAATAACTATGGGTAGTTTATAAAGAAAAGAGGTTTATTTAGCTCACAGTTCTGCAGGCTCAGTTTAAAAAGCATGGCACCAGCATTTACTCAGCTTCTGGTGAGGGCTTTTATGTTGGCTCAAGACATGGCAGAGAAGGTCAAAGGGGAAGGGGACATGTGCAAAATCCAAGGAGCACACTGGCTTTACAGCAATTCACTCCCATCGGACCTTCCCACAAAAATTAATCCAGTCTTGTAAGACTGAGAACTCACTCAATACTACAAGAACTGCACCAAGCTATTCATGAAGGATCTGTCCCCATGACCCAAACACCTCCCACTGGGATCCACCTTCAAATACCACCACATTGGGAATGAATTTCTTTTCTCTAGTTTTTTTTTTTTTTTTTAATTTTAATTAATTATTTATTGTTTGAGACAGGGCTTCACTCCCATTACCAAAGCTGGAGTGCAATGGCACAACCTTGGGTCACTGCAACCTCCATCTCCTGGGCTCAAGCGATTTTCTTGCCTCACCCTCCCAAGTAGCTGGGACTACAGGCACACATCACCACACCAGGCTAATTGTGTTTTTTGGAGAGATGAGGTTTCACTATGTTGCCCAGGCTGGTGTCAAACTTCTGAGCTCCAGCCATCTGCCTGCCTTGGTCTCCCAAAGTGCTGGGATTTGTGAGTCACTGTGCCTGGCAATAGGAATCAAATTTCAGCATGAGTTTTGGAGGGGACAAAGTCAAACCATAGTGCCTCTTATAAAACAGAATTTGGCAAAATATAGATTGCAAGGAAAAGCTAAAAAATAAGGATGAAAAGCCCATTCAGAATGTCTCTCAACTCCCACACATGTTCTTGTACTTCACTCTCAGCCTCCAAATTCTGGAAAATGTTTCTGTATAACCTACCAACCCTCTCAATAAAAATATCCCAGGTTGTCATGGTGACATAATTTTTCCCCTGCAGAACCTTGTAGTCTGGTATGATAGTTTCTTGATTTTTTATGGTTGTGGAATCTTTTCTTTCTTTTCAGTACTGTTTCTCACTTTTCCAGCTGAATATTATATCTGCAGTGGTAGCAAATTATTGATTTAATTTGATTTAACTAAAGGTCAGATTTAACTAATGGTCTTATAGTAATCAGTCAGTCAGTCTATAATGCCGATAGAGTCCTCCATGAGTATGTGTTCTGCAGTTGTCCTTGATGAAAACATCATAGCACTCAGCCCTTGCTAGAATTTCTAATTTCTTTCTCTAACCTGTGTAGACTAAGAATTTCTAATGTCCAGACTTTTAAAACAGAAGAACAATAGTAGGAATTTGGTAATCAGGATATAAAATTTAAGTTAGCCCGTCTCTTTCCTCCATCCCTAAACTCTTTTTTTTTTTTTTTTGAGACGGAATCTCACTCTGTCACCCAGGCTGGAGTGCAATGGCACGGTCTCGGCTCACTGCAACCTCCACTTCCCAGGTTCAGGCAATTTTCCTGCCTCAGCCTCCTGAGAAGCTGGGACTACAGGTGTGCGCCACCACGCCCAGCTAATTTTTGTATTTTTAGTAGAGACGGGGTTTCACCATGTTAGCCAGGCTAGTCTCAAATTCCTGGCGTCAAGTGATCCGCCTGCCTCAGCCTCCCAAAGTTTTGGAATTACAGGAATGAGCCACCGCTCCCAGCCAAGCCTTTCTTATTTCTACCTCTCAGCCCTAGAATAGGGCTTTGCAGATTTGTGAGAACTTATACTACAGAGACTCATGGATGTTATGTAATCAGGCTCATCTCTAGAAGATGATTTTGGTGCCTGGCCTGGTTTGTTTTAGGTGCTCCTAGAATTGTTTTGCTAGGAAGGTATTAAGGAGCAGGAGCCAACTTAAGGGGCTCCTTAGACCTAGGAAAGAATGAAGAGGCTGAGAAATGGAAAGTCAGAGAAGAAATGAGAAAGCTGCAGGTAAGAAAGAGCAAAAGTGCAGTTGGGCGCTGTGGCTCACGCCTGTAATCCCAGCATTTTGGGAGGCTGAGGCAGGCAGATCACCTGAAGTCAGGAGTTCAAGACCAGCCCAATCAACATGGAGAAACCCCATCTCTACTAAAAATACAGCATTAGCCAGGCGTGATGGCACATGCCTGTAATCATAGCTATTTGGGAGGCTGAGGCAGGAGGTTCGCTTGAACCCAGGAGGTGGAGGTTGTGGTGAGCCGAGATTGTGCTATTGCACTCCAGCCTGGGCAACAAGAGCAAAACTTTGCCTCAAAAAAAAAAAAAAAAAAAAAAAAGAACAGAAAAGAATGAGCAAAAGTGTTTTCTGTGATTGTCTGATACCCATTTGAGGAGATAAACCATGTGTATTGTTTGTTAAATAATGAATAAATAAATGGCTATTTGGTATCACATATTCTGCCTCTGCTCATGCCAAAACTAGACATTGATCTGGAAGCAGTGTGTGATGACTAACATCAAGCAGTAAGGTATGTATCCTTTTATTCCCTTTAATGAATGTTTCATTCATTGATATCTAAACCTTGGGTGTCTGGAATACAGGAGGTAAAAAAAATAATTTAAGTGACTCTTTGAGCTGTTATAATATTAAAAAGAAATCTAATAGAAATTGAAGAAAAATTCATGGCAAGAAAGCAAAAGTTCACCAAAACCTCAAGTGTCTTTGTTTCTGATTGATAATGCCTAAACTTAATATGGTAAGATTTTTTATTCTGGTCAGAAGCTCAGATCTGTCAATGACTTCAATTGACAAGACCAAAAAAAGATGATATTGTTATTGTCGTTATATTAATATTTAGCATATTTAATTTAGTTATATGTTAATTGCCTTTTATTTGCGATTCCTGAATCTGGACACCCTCCATTCTACAAAATATAATTAGAACTCCCATTGGCCAATAACAGAAAAATGGGTTTTGTAAGATGGAAACAAGGAAACAGAACAATAGAAAAAAAAAAAAAAACCTGGCTAGGCATGGTGGCTCACGCCTGTAATCCCAGCACTTTGGGAAGCCAAGGTGGGTGGATCACCGGAGGTCAGGAGTTCAAGACCAGCCTAAGCAGCATGGTGAAACACCATCTCTACTAAAAATGCAAAAATTAGCCTGGCGTGGTGGTGCATGCCTGTAATCCCAGCTACTTGGGAGGCTGAGGCAGACCAATAGCTTGAACCCGGGAGGCGGAGGTTGCAGTGAGTTGAGATCTCATCAGTGTACTCTGGCCTGGGCAATGAGCAAAACTCTGTCTTGGAACAAAAATAAAAACGAATTGCTTAACATCAGGTTACTTTTTTGTAAGGGATAAAGCAGAAGAGACTTCCTAATTATGATGACTCAGACTAGAATCTCTTGTTTTCAGAAAAGAAACTGGTGTTGTTTGGGACCTATCTGTTTCCTTCAAGTATCAGTTTGTTTAGGTGGTATTTAAGATGAGTGACTTCATTTTGGTTTGGTTTGTTGGGGCCCATTGCAGGAGCTCAGTTCAAACAATGACCTTTCAGAGTCTTGTTGAACAATTCTTTCCTTTTTGGTCAGGCTCTCTCCTAGGTGGGAGTGTGACCAAAACTTAGGGTGTTAGTGCTGCTTTCAGTTACCATCACTCTGGGTTTCCAGTCTCAATATACCATTCATGGGTTACAATGTCCTCATGATCGTACATTTCTTTGTTCCAGCCCAAGAGAGATTATTTGACATCTGATGGATGACTACATTCAAACATTTAAAACTTTTGAGAAAATACAGCTTACCAGAGACTCATCTATTATGACTATCAGAAAAGTAATCCAAAAGTCTGGAGTATGCTCTTGAGCCAGGGTCCCCATGAACCAAACCAACTAAAATTGATTAGATCACAGAGTGAGCCAGATGAGGAGTCTACTTTTTTTTTTTTTTTTTTTTTGAGACGGAGTTTTGCTCTTGTTACCCAGGCTGGAGTACAATGGCTTGATCTCAGCTCACCACAACCTCCACCTCCTGGGTTCAAGCAATTCTCCTGCCTCAGCCTCCCGAGTAGCTGGTACTACAGGCATGCGCCACCATGCCCATCTAATTTTTGTATTTTTAGTAGAGACGGGCTTTCACCATGTTGACCAAGATGATCTCGATCTCTTGACCTCCTGATCCACCCGCCTCGGCCTCCCAAAGTGCTGGAATTATAGGCGTGAGCCACCACGCCCAGCTGAGGAGTCTACTTATTTTAACCAAGTAGGCTGTTTGTTAATTTCTGCTAATGAGACTTTACAATATCTGATATATGTATCCATGTGCAACAAGAAATGTCGGCAACTGCACTGACTCATTCTATTCGATTAGCAGATAAGCTAGCATCCCACAATGGGGTTAAATTAAAACAGGGAATGAGAACAAGTGGGTCTAGAAGTTTAACTCTATAGAAGGGACCATGAGTACGATTTGAAAAAACAGTGGCATTAGGGATATTGCTAAAGTTAGCCAGTGGGTGAGCTAAAGGATCTCTAAAGCCATATAAAGATTCAGGTTTGACATGATGGATCAAACACTTCAAGTTGCCTGCAGAAACTACTGATTGTGAAATTCTAATTACAGCATTATCCTGCCAAGTGAAAGAAGTAGGCATAAGCAAAGAAAACTTAAGAGAGGGAAGAGTCTCATTGTGATGGGGAGTCTTGTTGTGATGTCTTGGGAAAAACTGTCCAAAGCATAAAGTCATCAACTTCCCATGACTTTCTATAATTTTCATTTAACAGTAAACTGTCTTGTATCAGCATTCACCATTCCATAATTTCTAGAAATATATTTCCTCCATTTTCCATGTTAATTACAGATCCAAATGTATTTAGCTTCTTTATATTGTACAAAAACAAGATACCAATGTATATTTTTAAATGAAGTTCAACAATTAATGTTTCAGTATTTTAACTTACTTAGAAATGACTTGGACATTTCATGAATATCTCTCTCATGTAATATAGCTGAGATTTCAAGTTATAAAAAAGAATTCTGAAACTATGTAATGTGAATTTATAAATATTTATGCTACTTACATTCACCTAATTTACTCATTCTTTTTTTTTTTTTTTTTGAGACAGAGACTCGCTCTGGCACCCAGGCTAGAGTGTGGTGGCACGCAAAGTGCTGGAATTACAGGTGTGAGCCACTGCACCCAGCTTTGGAGATAAACTTATTTGACTAGTAAGTCTATGTTTTAAAACTGCATGCTTGTGCCAGGTGTGGCAGCTCATGCCTATAATCCCAGCACTTTGGGAGGCTGAGGAGGGCAGATCACAAGGTCAGGAGTTCGAGACCTGCCTGACCAACATGGTGAAACCCCATATCTACTAAAAATACAAAAATTAGCCAAGCCTGTCGGGCATGGTGGCTCACACCTATAATCCCAGCCCTTTGGGAGGCTGAGGTAGGTGAATCACCTGAGGTCAGGAGATGGAGACCATCCTGACCAACATGGTGAAACCCCATCTCTTAAAAAAAAAATTTAGCCAGGCCTGGTGGTAGGCGCCTGTAATTCTAGCTACTCAGGAGACTGAGGCAGGAGAACTGCTTGAACCCGGGAGGTGGGGGTTGCAGTGAGCCAAGATCACACCACTGCACCCCAGCCTGGGCAACAGAGCAATACTTCGTCTCAAAAAAAAAAAAAAAAAGAGCTTAGAGCATGTTGCCTATTAACGGAGGTCAATATCATAGAGGCTGTGGAGTAACTTTTAGGTCCAAATGTCTCCAAAGCTCATCTGGGTAACAAAGTATCCATTTCTGCTAAATTCGGATTTGGTGTATTTTCCTCTAATTTGGTCTTGAGATTCTCTCTGGAGAGTGGCTATGAATTCTAGCCCTGTCCTGTTGGAAAGCCAAGAGATTTGGTCATGGATATTTACAGTATGCCTTTCATGGGATACTTCTTTATCCTGGAAGGCAGCCTATAATACCTTAATGCCTGATCTGCAACATGTCCCTCTGAAAGGAAACTTGTTTGTACTGCAGATGCCCTTGTGGCTCCATGATTGACCTATGTCCAGTTTATTCCTATCATGAGAGCCACTTTCTAGGAGAGCCCTGACCAGGAGGAGTTAGGTTCAGTTGTGTCAGTCAGGTGAGACACAGAGGAGGATTCAAAATGAGCAATGAAGCAACATAAACATCATAAGAATTCACTACAGGGTTTTACAAGAAAATACACAGATGAGCCTAGGAGAAAATTCAGAAGCCTGTTCAAAATAACTGGCTGAATGCCAGAAAGGTGTATTTTGAAGACCAATTTAGTTAAACAAGTGGCTTTTCAATTTAGCTTCTGTTTCTTTTTCATTTTTCTTTCTTTCCTTTTTTTTTTTTTTCTTTTGAGACTGATTCCTGCTCTTTGCCCAGGCTGAGTGCAGTGGCACAATCTTGGCTCATGGCAACCTCCGCCTCCTGAGTTCAAGCCATTCTCCTGCCTAGCCTCTCGAGTAGCTGGGATTACAGGTACATGCCACCATGCCTAGCTAGTTTTCATATTTCTAGTAGAGATGGGGTTTCAACATATTGGCTAGGCTGGTCTTGAACTCCTGACCTCAAGTGATCCACACACCGCAACCTCCCAAACTGCTGGGATTACAGGCATGAGCCACTGTGCCCTGGCAGCTTCTGTTTCTTAACTGGATCACTGAGATGAGGGCAGAGCCCATTAATGAATAGGGAAGGCACGGGGTTTTCTATGCTAGGGCTCAGCATAATAGCTCTGAAAAAAGAAGCAAACTTGACTGACCGAGGACTTAATACACTTTATCTACCTTTCTTCTCGCCTTTGGAATGAGATAGCAGCTAAGCAAAAAAGGTTGGTAGATTCTTCTTATCAATTAGTTGTGTTTTTTATTTGTGTTTTAAAGAGGAAAACTTTTTGAAATCTTTTTAGAAGCTTCTGTACATCAATCAAAATAGACATCCCTGCTCTTTTACCAAGGATCTGTCAAGATGGGCGGTGTTCACACGAAAACCGTGAAGAAGGCAACCTGGTCATCATAGAAAAGTACTACACATGCTTGGGCAATGACTTCCACGTGCACAAGCGTGTGTGTGAACAGATCACCATTATTTCCAGCAAGAAGCTCTGTGACAAGACAGAAGGCTACGTCATGCATCTGATGAAGTGGATTCAAGAGGCCGGGTAAGAGGTATCTCCGTCAAGTTGCAGGAGGAGAAGAGAGAAAGGAGAGATAATTATGTTCCTGAGGTCTCAGCCCTGGGTCAGGTGATCGCTGAAGAAGATCATGACACTTAGGAAATACTGGCTTGGACCTTGGCAGTCTGTCCAACCTACAGGGCACTCAGCCTGCAGTGGGGATGAATTGTAAAATGCCACGTGGAGCTGTTTGAATATTTCTGCAATGGTGTAAAATGTTCAATAAATCTGAGACGACAACAACAACAACAAATGGACTTGCCTGGGTGGGCCTAGCTTGGGAGTTCTTATTTTTAAACACATTTTTGATTTGAGCAGTGTCATTCATCTGAGAACATTCCATATAACTGGCCACTGTAATTCTAAATTAGTAAGATTTTGTCACTTTTGTAAGTATTTGCAGCTTCTGGGGCCTAATGGTTATATATGTAAAGGAAGATGAAGCCAGTTCTTTAGAAATTAAGGATTCCCCTATCCTCTCTTTTTTTTTTTGAGACAGAATTTCACTCTTATTGCCCAGACTGGAATGCAATGGCGCAATCTTGGCTGACTGCAACCTCTGCCTCCCGGGTTCAAGCAATTTTCCTGCCTCAGCCTCCCAGGCAGCTGGGATTACAGGTGCTCACCACCATGCCTGGCTATTTTTTGTATTTTTAGTAGAGACAAGGTTTCTTCACATTGGTCAGGCTGGTCTCGAACACCTGACCTTAGATGATCCACTTGCCTTGGCCTCCCAAAGTGCTGGGATTACAGGTGTGAGCCACCATGCCCAGTCCCAAGGATCCCATATTTTACATTGAATTGTAGGTCTCTCAGAGCCAAGATAAAAGCTGAAGAAAGAAATAGCATGAGGTTGGATCATATAATGCTTTTGTAGTGTTCCTTCATTACATAGATGTTTTCTTCAGGCTGGTGGGTAACCTAGTGTCAACTACCCCACTCCATGACTAGCTAATTCTCTCATAGTAGTTTTATTTTTTGGTGACAAGTGCTTCACTCCAATAGCTCTTAAGTACCCAATCCATGCCCACCAATCAAGTTGTGGCATTAGCCCTGAGATCCCCTTGACCAGCTTAGTCAATGACATTCCCCTACCAAAATGCACAAGAAAGAGAATCAAGGGGGAGAAAAACCCTGAACTCCTGTGAATCTCTGAAAGCTGGAGTTCACTCTTCCTGCAGTAATAACCATTTCCTGCAATTGCTGTCAGTTACTTTTAAAACTGCAGCTCTTGCTGGTGACTGTCAGCCACAACAAACCCAAAAATGTTATATGCTCTTTCACAACCCAAACAAACCTGAATTTCAAAACCCAAAAAGATTGAGGGGCTCAATGTAAAAAAGAACGGAGTCCAATCTGAGAGAAACAACTCCCAGATTTTCTGTAGAAGACAGGGAACCTTCAAAGGGGTCAGCATTCCTCAAGGGGTCTTGAGAGTCACCAACAGTATTCTCTGGTCCCTTTGTCAGTCATTGGAACAGTCACAAGGCAAAATTACAATACATTTAGTTACAGATCCAGTTGGCTTTTATTTGTAATTCACAAATTGGGGCAACCTCTATTCTACAAAACAGACTTAGAACTTCCACTGAGTAATAATGGAACAGTGGGTATTGGATGGTGGGAATGAGGAAACAGAAAAATAGGAAAAAAAAAAAACCCTGATTGGTTAACATCAGGTTACTTTTTTGTGAGGGCTAAAGCAGAGGAGACTTCTTTATTATGCTAACTCAGGTAGACTGGACTCACCTGTTCTGAAAAAGCTAATCTGTTTTGAAATCTATCTACTTCCTTAAAGTTTCGGTTTTGTTATGTGGCATTTAGCATGTATGACTTCATTTTGGTTTGATCTGGTTTGTTAGGGCAAAGTGAAAGAGCTCAGTTCAAAGCAATGGCCTCCCATAATTTCATTTAACATATTAACTTAATTTTATTACATTTGTTATTTTATTCTGGTCAGAGTCTCAGATTAGTGGTTATATGTTAATGAATTTGGCAATAAGGAAAAATAAATAATGATAATACATTTAATTGATTTGACAGGAAAAATAATCTTTAGAGCCTTGAAGTTCATGCATTCAGCAAATATTAATACCTCTTATCTTCCAGCCATTGGAAGAACAGCCTCTGCATTTAAAGAGCTCACGGTTTAGTGCCAGGCTTTAATTAACCAATGCAACATACCAGTACCCTGTAATTAGGGCTGTAGCAGAGATGTAGACTAGAGATGCGGTGGCTGAGAGGAAGGAGCATCTAGTTGCTTTTGAAGGTGAGGATTAGGACTGTAAAAGAGGCCTTCGGAGAGACAGTAATCCCTGAATGAGCTGCTTCCTGAAGGCTGGGTGTGGGGAGATGAAGTCAGTCACAGAGCAGGAGCATCGGCATCTTGGACAAACACCACCATTTTAAGTTCTTCTTGATTAAAAAACTGCCTAAATCCAGCCCCAAACCATCAGCCTAATGGCTAATATTAGCATAACCAGAAATGTTCCAACCATAAGATTAACCCCCCTCTGATCAGAAACATGCCAACCCCAAGATAAGCTCCCCACTAACTAGAGACATTTCAGTCCTGCAATAAACTTTCCCTCACATAGAAACATTCTAAACCTGTGATAAGCTCCCACTTCCTAAACCTTTAAATACCCTTAGTCTGTAAGAGAGAACGCTCCTGACCAAAAAAAAAAAAAAAAAAAAAAAAAATTGGCCAGAAGCCCCTTTCAGGTTTATTCTCCATAATAAACCTGTCTTTGACTGTTGAGCCACTTTTCATGTTTCTTTCTCTTTCTTCAACTCTTTTAGTAGGGAAATAAAAAAAAAAGAGAAATGCTCTTGGAGGTGATGTGAACAGCTGGAAAAGTGAAATTACAAGAGTTTGCCTGAAGCCCAGAGAAATGAGGCTGACTGGTGAGCAAGGATCAGACATGATGGATCTGAAAAGCTGTGACAGGGAGCTATCATGGCAATAGGACCAATTGAAGAGTTTTACAGAGGATTTACATAATTGGATGTGTTTTTAAGATGGATAATTTTAATGGAAATACAGAGGATAGATTGGAGGGAGCTAGGAAGACCAGGGTAGTTTTTATTTCCTATCTCAAGAACACAATTTTTAAATTACTCATACTAATTGAGGTAAAACAAACACACAGTAAAGTGCATAAATCTTAAATGTTCAGCTGGATAAATGTTTTCGTATATATACACTTTTATAACTACTAATCAAACTATGAACTTCTCCAGCATCTCAGATGATTCCCTCATGTTCTTCCCAGGCAATACTCATTTCACCCTCCACTTCCTACCCTCGGGATAGCTACTATTATGACTTGTTTACCATAGATTAGGTTTTTGTTTGTTTTGTTTTGTATAGAGACAGGGTCTCACTATGTTGCTCAGGCTGGTCAGGAACTCCTGGGCACAAGTGATCTGCCTGCCTTAGCCTCCCAAAGTGTAGGGATTACAAGTGTGAACCACCACACCCAGCCCACCATAGATTAATTTTAATAGTTTTTGAACTTCATGTAAGTGGAATAATAGAATATGTTCTCTTACGTCTGGCTTCTTTTATTCAAAATTATAAGATTCATCCTTGATGCATGCAGCATCATTAACTGCTATATAAAATTCCATTGTATGATTTTTTTTTTTTTTTTTTTTTTTTGAGACAGAGTCTCACTCTGTTGCCTAGGCTGGAGTGCCATGGCAAGATCTGTCCTCACTGCAACCTCCGCCTCCTAGGTTCAAGCAATTCTCCTGCCTCAGCCTCCCAAGTAGCTGGGAATGCAGGCACATGCCACTGTGCTCCGCTAATTTTTTTGTGTTTATTTTTAGCAGAGACGGGGTTTCACTGTGTTGGCCAGGCTGGTCTCGAATTCTTGACCTCGTGATCCACCAGCCTCAGCCTCCCAAAGTCCTGGGGTTACAGGTATGAGCCATCATGCCCGGCCATTGTGTGATTTTATACCACATTTAAATTACACATTTTACTATGGATAAACATTTAGGTTGTGTCAAATTTTTGGACGTTATGACTAATGGTGCTATGAACTTTCTCATGCATATCTTTTTATTTTTATTGGTTTATTTGTTTATTTTGAGACAGGGTCTCACTCTGTCACCCAGACTGGAGTGCAGTGGTTCAATCTTGGATCACTGCAACCCGCCTCCCAGGCTCAAGTGAATCTCTTGCCTCGGCCTCTTGAGTAGCTGGGATTACAGGTGCGCGCCACTGCTGCCCGGCTAATTTTTGTATTTTTAGTTGAGATGGGATTTCACCATGTTGGCCAGGCTGGTCTCAAACTCCTGACCTTAAATTATCTACCCACTTAGGCCTCCCGAAGTGCTGGAATTACAAGTGTAAACCACTGCGCCCAGGCAATGTCTTTTTCAATGGATATACTCAATCACTTTTCTTGACTACAGATCCAGAGATAAAATTGCTAATATTATTAGTGTTTTTACCATTAGTCATTCTGCTACCACAGTCTGTTAGGTGGACATTTGGGGGCTATTATGAATACAGCCACTATAAATAAATATTCACATATAGGTGTTTACATGGACATATGTTTTTACTTCTCCTGAGAAAAGCTTGGCTGTTTCTTATAAAGTTAAATACACCATATATCCAGCAAAATTGACTGGTAATAAGAAAAAATGAGATTGCTGGGATATATGGTGTATTTAACTTTATAAGAAACTACTAAACTTTCCTAAAGTGGCTGTATCATTTTGAATTTCTACTGGCAATCAACAGTGGGTATTTTAAGTTTAAAAAATTTTAGCCACTGTTATAGTTGTAAGGTGGCATCTCACTGTAGCTTTTTAAAAATTGAGATAAAATTAATATAATATATTACAAGGAAAAAACAAACCCATTCAAAAGTGGGTGAAGGATATGAACAGACACTTTTTGAAAGAAGACACATATGAGGTCAATAAACATATGAAAAAATGCTCATCAACACTGGTCATTAGAGAAATGCAAATCAAAACCACATTGAGATACCATCTCACACCAGTTAGAATGGCAATCATTAAAAACTCTGGAGACAACATATGCTGGAGAAGATGTGGAGAAATAGGAACACTTTTACGCTGTTGGTGGGAGTGTAAATTAGTTCAACCATTGTGGAAGACAGTGTGGTGATTCCTCAAGGACCTAGAAATAGAAATACCATTTGATCCGGCAATTTCATTACTGGGTATATGCCCAAAGAATTAAAAATTGTTCTATTATAAAGACACATGCACACGTATGTTCACTGCAGCATTGTTTACAATAGCAAAGACCTGGAACCAACCCAAATGTCCATCATTGATAGACTGGATAAAGAAAATGTGGCACATATACACCATGGAATACTATGCAGCCATAAAAAACGATGAGTTTGTATCCTTCATAGGGACATGGATGAATCTGGAAACCATCATTCTCAACAAACTGACACAAGAACAGAAAACCAAACACTGCATGTTATCACTCGTAGGTGGGTGTTGAACAATTAGAACAGGTGGACACAGGGAGTGGGGCATCACACACTGCGGTCAGTGGGTCAGGGGGAGCTAGGGGAGGAACAGCTGGGTGGGGAGGGATAATGAGGGGAGAAATACCAGATACAGGTGATGTGGGGATGAAGGCAGCAAACTGCCTTGCCACATATGTACCTATGCAACAATCCTGCATGATCTGTACTTGTACCCCAGAACCTAAATTACAATAAAAAAACTAAATAAAAACAATTAATATGTTTTGACCATTTTAATGTGTACAATTCAGTGGTTTCTATTATATTCGCAAGGTTGTACAGCCATCACCACTATTTAATTCCAGAACATTTCTATCATTTCCCAGGAAATCCTGTACCTCCCAATTCCTTCATTTCCCCCTCCCCCTCCCTTGGCAACCATGAATCACTTTTCTTTCTCCAGGAATATTTTTCTTCAATGGATTTTTCTATTCTGGGCATTTCACATAAATTAAATTATATAATAGCAAGGCTTTTGTGTCTGGCTTCTTTCACATGGTACAATGTTTTCAAGGTTTATGTCCTCTTTCTTTCTTTCTTTTTTTTTTCTTTTTTGTTTTTTTGAGACAGCGTCTCGCTCTGTCACACAGGCTGGAGTGCAGTGCTGTGATCTCAGCTCATTGCAACCTCCACCTCCCATGTTCAAGCGATTCTCTTGCCTCAGCCCCCTGAGTAGCTGGGACTACAGGCGTGTGCCACCAAACCCAGCTAATTTTTGTATTTTTAGTAGAGATGGGGTTTTGCCATGTTGGCTAGGCTGTTCTCAAACTCCTGACCTCAGGTGATTCACCCGTCTCGGCCTCCCAAAGTGCTGGGATTACAGGCGTAAGCCATTGTGCCCAGCCTCAAGGTTTATTTCTATTGTATCATGTATTAGTATTTCAGTTTTTTAAATGACTCAATATCTCATTATATGGATATACTACATTTTATTTATTCATCAATTAATGGACATTAGAGTGGTTTCCAGTTTTTATTGATTGTGCATAATGTTGCTATGGACACTCACGCACAAGTTTTATTGTGGAGACATTTTTTCAGTTCATTTGGCTTTATATTTCAGGGTATAATTGCGGTGTCATATGGAAACTATGTTTAAGTTTTTGAGGAATTTCCAATTATTTTCTACAGGAGCTGCACCATTTTAAATTCCCACAAGCAATGTATGAGACCAATTTCTCCACATGCTTGTCAACACTTGCTACTGTCCATTTAAAAAAAAATAGCCATCTGGGCCAGGTGCAGGGGCTCATACCTGTAATCCCAGCATTTTAGGAGGCGGAGGTGGGCTGATCACTTCAGGCCAGGAGTTCGAAACCAGCCTGACCAACATGGTGAAACCCCGTCTCCACTAAAAATACAAAAATTAGCCAGGCATGGTGGCGTAGTGCCTGTAATCCCAGTTACTCGGGAGGCTGAAAAACCAGGTGTGGTGGCTCATGCCTGTAATCCCAGCACTTTGGGGGACTGAGGTGGGCAAATCACCTGAGGTCAGGAGTTTGAGATCAGCCTGGCCAACATGGTGAAACGCCGTCTCTACTAAAAGTACAAAAATTAGGTGGGTATGGTAGTGGGTACCGGTAATCCCAGCTACCCGAGAGGCTGAGGCAGGAAAATTGCTTGAACCTGGAAAACAGAGGTTGCAGTGAGCCAAGATTGCACCACTACATTCCAGCCTGGGTGACAGAGGGAGACTCCATCTGAAAAAAAAAAAAAAAGCTGCACATGGTGGTGCTGCATGTAATCTCAGCTACTCGGGAAGCTGAGGCAGAAGAATTGCTTGAACCTGGGAGGTGGAGTTTGCAGTGAGCCGAGATTGTACCACTGCACTCCAGTTTGGATGACAGAGTGAGCCTCATTTTTTTTCCAAAAAAAAAAAGAAAGAAAAAAGGCCACCTGTACCTCAGACTGGGTGTCTTAAACAGCAGAACTTAACTTTCTCATGATTCTGGAGCATAAGAAGTTAAAGATCAAGGCCTGGCACGGTGGCTTATGCCTGTAATTTCAGGCGAGGCAGGAGGATCACAAGGTCAGGAGTTCGAGATCAACCTGGCCAACATAGTGAACCCTCGTCTCTACTAAAAATATTTTAAAAATTAGCTGGGCGTGGTGATGGGTGCCTGTAATTCGATACTCAGGAGGCTGAGGTAGGAGAATTGCTTGAACTTGGGAGGTGGAGGTTGTAGTGAGCCAAGATCGTGCCATTGCACTCCAACCCCGGGTAACACTGCAAGACTATGTCTCAAAAAAAAAAAAAAAAAGAAAAAGAAAAAGAAAAAGAAATTCAAGATCAAGGTATCAGCAGGGTTGTTTTCTTCTGAGGGTATCTCTTCCTGGCTTTTTAATCTACTAACTTACTAATACTAATTGGGGTACAACATGCCCATAGATGCCAATCATCTGTGTCTTCATTGGTTTTCCCTGTGTCCTAGTTTCCTTTGCTTGTAAGGACGTGAGTCATATTGGACTAGGGCTCACCCATATAATTTCATTTTACCTTGATTTCATCTTTAAAGGCTCTCTCTTTAAATACAATCACATTCTGAGGTACTGCAGGTAGAACTTTTCAGTATATGAATTCTGTGGAGACACAGTTCAGCCCATAACACCATCCTCATGAATGTGAATTTTTAGCTCATTGTGGTTTTCATGTGCATTTCCCTGATGACTAATGCTACATCTTTTCAAGTGCTTATTGCCCATTGGTATAGATTCTTTAGAGAAACATATTTTCAGATCATTTGCCCATTTTAAAATTGAGTTATTTATTCCTCTATTGTTGGGTTGAAAGAGTTCTTTATTCTGGATACTACACTCTTGTCAGATACACGATTTGCACATATTTTCTCCCATTCTGTGGATTCTCTTTTCGCTTTGATAGTGTTCTTTGACATACAAAAGCTTTTCATTTTGATGAAGTCCAATTCATCTGTTTTTACTTTGGCTGCTTGTGCTTTTGGTGTCATAGCGAACCATTTTCTATTACAAGGCCATGAAGATATACACTTGTGTTTCCTTCTAAGAGCTTTATGCTTTTACCTCTTACATTTCCATCTTTAATCTGTTTTGAGTTAATTTTGGTATGTGGTATTAGGAGGGGTCTAAATCCATTATTTTACATGTGAATATCTAGTTTCTCAGCACCATTTGTTGAAGACTGTTTCTCTGCTCTCCTCATCTCTCTTTCCTATTGATTGCTCTTTGTTGAAAATCACTCGACTATAAACATATGGATGTATTTCTGAATTTACAACTCTGTGCTATTATCTATACAGTTACCTTTATACCAGTATCACACTGCCTTGATTACTGTAACTTTGTAGTAAGTTTTGAAATCAGGACATGTGAATCCTCCAATCTTTATGAAGATTGTTTTGATATTCAGAATCCCTTGCATTTCCATATGAATTTTAAAATTAAAAAAAAAAAAACAGTTGAGGCTGGAGCGGTGGCTCACATCTGTAATCCCAGCACTTTGTGAGGCCTAGGCGGGCAGGTCACAAGGTCAGGAGTTGGAGACTAGCCTGGCCTATGTGGTGAAACCCCGTCTCTACTAAAAATACAAAAATTATCTGGGAGTGGGGGCAGGTGCCTGCAGTCTCAACTACTCAGGAGGCTGAGGCAAGAGAATCACCTGAACCCAGGAGGCGGAGGTTGCAGTGAGCCGAGATTGTGTTACTACACTCCAGCCTGGGCAACAGAGTGAGACTCTGTCTCAAACAAACAAACAAACAAAAATTGGAAATTTCAATAGGATTGTAGTGAATATGTATTCAATTTGGGGAGTATTGCCATCGTAATGACTTTCCTTCAATATTTTATTGTTTTCAGTGTACAAGCATTACATTCTTTTGTTAAATTTATTCCCATTAGCCAGGTGTGGTGGCGTGTGCCTGTAGTTCCAGCTACTTGGGAGGCTGAGGCAGGAGAATTGCTTGCACCTGAGAGGAGGAGACTGCAGGGAGCTCAGACTGCACCACTGCACTCCAGTCTGGATGACAGTGAGATTCTGTCTCAAAAATAAATAAATAAATAAATAAATTTATTTTGAAATGCTTTATTATTTTTGATGACAGTATTATAAGTAGAATTATTTTATTAATTTTATTTTTGGATTGTTCATTGCTAGTGTATAGAAATATAATTAATTTTTACATAGGGGTCTTGTATCCTTCAATTTTGCCAAACTTATTATTTGGGTCTAAAAGCTTTTTGAGAGCATGTGTAGATTCTTTGGAGTTTTCTTTTTTTCTTTTTCTTTCTTTCTTTTTTTTTTTTTTTTGAGACATAATTTTACTCTTGTTGCCCAGACTGGAGTGCAATGGTGCAATCTTGGCTCACTGCAACCTCCACCTCCCGGGTTCAAGCAATTCTGCCTCAGCCTCCTAAGTAGCTGGGATTATAGGCATGGGCCACCACGACCAGCTAATTTTGTATTTTTTAGTAGAGACGGGGTTTCTCCATGTTGATCAGGCTGGTCTCAAACTCCCGACCTCAGGTGATCCACCCACCTCGGCCTCCCAAAGTGCTGGGACTACAGGCATGAGCCACTGTGCCTACTTCTTCAGAGTTTTCTATATATAAGATCATGTTGGCTGGGTGTGGTGGTTCACACTTGTAATCCCAGCACTTTGGAAAGTTGAGGCAGGTGGATGGCTTGAATCCAGGAGTTTGAGACCACCCTGGGCAACATGGCAAAACCACATCTCTACAAAAAATACAAAAATTAGGCATGGTGGTATGTATCTGTAGTCCCAGCTACTGAAGAGTATCATCTGAAGCGGGGGCAGAGGGTGGGAGGAGGTGAGGGAGTGGGTCGAAGCTGCAGTGAGCCATGATTTTAAAAAGACAAAAAACAAAACAAAAAACTAAAAAACAAACAATTTTGGCTCAATGCTGTGGCTCACACTTGTGGTTCCAGCACTTTGGGAGGCCAAGGCAGGCAGACCGCTTGAGTCCAGGAGTTTGAGACCAGCCTCGGCAACATGGTGAGACTCCATCTCTACAACAAAATACAAAAATTAGCTGGGCATGATGGTGCACATCTGTAATCTTAGCTACTTTGGTGGCTAAGCTGGGAGGATCACTTGAGCCTGGAACATCAAGGCTGTAATGAGCCAAGATTGTGCCACTGCACTCCAGCCTGGGTGACAAGTGAAGCCCTGTCTCAATTTAAAAATAAATCATATCATCTGACAATAAAGATTGTTTTATTCTACCTTTTCAACCTGGATGACTTTTCTTTCTCTCATCTAATTGCCTTGGCTAGTACCAATACAATATTGAATGAATGTGGAAGAGTGGACATCCTTGTCTTGCTCCTGCTTTGGGGGAAAGCTTTCAGTTTTTCACCATTGAGTATGATGTTAGCTGTGGATTTTTCATCAGTGCCCTTTTTCAGTTTGAGGAAGTTCCTCTTTTATTCCTAGTTGGTGTTATATTTTTTTAATCATGAAAGAATGCTGGATTTTGTCAAATGTCTTTTACGCATCTATTGAGATGATCCTGTATTTTTTCCCCTTTATACTGTCAATATGGTGTATTACATTGATTCATTTTCATATATTGAACCAACTTTGCATTTTCGGGATAAATCCCACATGGTCATGTCATATAATCCTTTTACTATGCTGCTCGATTTGGTCTGCTAGTTTTTAGTTGAGGGTATTCACAAGGAAATTTTTGTGTGTGTGTGTGTGATTATTTGGCTGTGGTACCTAGGTGATACAAGCTTCATAAAATGAGTTGGAAAGTGTTCGCTTTTCTTCTTTCATTGGACAGAGTTTGAGAAAGACTGACGTTAATTCTTCTTTAACGTTTAGTTTCACTGAATTCATCGGAAAAACATTCTGATCCTAGGCTTTTTGTTTCTTGACATTTTTTGATACAGACTTAGTATCTTTACTGGTCTATTCTGATTTTTCTTCTTGAGTCAGTTTTGGCTTTGTCTTTGGTTCCTTAGACATGATTTTCTATAGCTTTTTGGATACATTTAAAATAGCCAATTTAAAATTTTTTTCTAGTAAGACCAACATCTGAGCTTCCTCATGGACAATTTTTAAGTGATTGTTTTTTTTTTTTTCTAAGGGTCATACTTTTCTGTTTTTTATAATGCTCCATAAGTTTCTGTTGAAAAATTAATATTTTAAATATTCTAATATGGCAACACTGGAAGTCAGATTCTCCTTCTCAGAGTTCATTGTTAGTGCTTATTGTAGTAGTTGTTTGTTTAGTTTTCTGAACTAATTTTGTTAAGTCTGCAATTTGTTGTGTGTGGCCACTAAAGTCTCTGTTCCATTAGCTTAGTGATTAGGCAGAGATTGGGCAGCAAATGATTAGATAGTAATTTCCTTAGATGCTGAAACAAAAAAATAGCTCCCAGTCTTTGCAGAGAGGCTGTTTTTATTTTTATTTTATATAGAGACAGGTTTTCACTGTTGCCCAGGTCTCCTGGGCTCAAGTTATCCCCTCACCTCAGCCTCCAAAGTGCTGGGATTACAAGCGTGAATCACCATGCCGGGCTTGGATTATTTTTATTTACTTATTTGAGACACAGTCTTGCTTTATTGTCCAGATTGGCATGCAGTGGCATGATCTTGACTCACCACAACCTCTGCCTCCCAGCCTCCAGCACTTCTCCTGCTTCAGCCTCCTGACAGCTGGGACTACAGGTGTACACCACTCTGCCCTGCTGATTTTTTTTTTTTTTTTTTGCATTTTTCTGTAGAGATGGGGCTTCACCATGTTTCCCAGGCTGGTCTTGAACTCTTGGGCTCAAGTGATCCACCTGCCTCAGCTTCTCAAAGTGCTGGGATTATAGGTGTGAGCCACTGCACCCAGCAGAGGCCCTGTTTTTATACAGATGTACATCTTCAACACTCAGCTAGGCAGTTTACAACCCTACCTTAGCCTTCTCATTTTGCTTGTACAAAGCTTCAAGGTTGGCCAGATGGGAAAGTTTAAAGCCTTCTCAAGTCTTTCCTGAGTATGTGCATAAGCTCTGGTCATCTGCATGGTCTTCTAGATTCTCAGGAATATATTGGAACTTTTCAAGGCCCTTATTCTTTCAAAGCTTCTCATTCTCCAGCCTTTTCTCTCAAGCTTCTTGGGTAGTCTATTGTTTGCTCAGCTGTTATCCATTACTTTAGGCAGCAATGACAAACACATTTACTTATAAATATTGTGGAAATATGGCCCCTGGTTAATGGCTTTAGCACTGGGACAAGGTGAAGACAAGCCTTTTGAGTTGGTCTTCTGGGAGCCATCAGACAAATAAAACCAAATATTTCTTTATTTATAGTAATAATTACGATTCTATAAAAATGAGGTCTCTTCTACTACCTCAGAACTGGTTCTAAGAATGTTGGCTGTTATTTTCAAGGATATCCCTGAGCTGAGGAGCAGGGGATGGGCCTAGGGTAAGTTAAAACGCCAGAATGTTTGCTGTTCTTAGAGATTCAGCCTATTTTCTTAAGTGTTTCTGGGTTGCTGTAAGCTTTTGGTTAGTTTCCAGAGTTCTGAAAGAGCTAATACTGAGAGTTTTTGTTATTTTTTTTCATAGTCAATATGGAGCAGTGAACTTTTGCAGTTTTTTACTCCACTATTTTCCTGTGTGGTTTTAGTAGGTTATTTTTATTTTTTGTGCAGTGGTGTTTCTCGGCTCACTGCAATCTCTGCCTCTGGGGTTCAAGTGATTCTCCTGCCTCAGCCTCCTGAGTAGCTGAGATAACTGGTGCCTGCCACCACACCCTGCTAATTTTTGTATTTTTGGTAGAGACGGGGTTTCACCAAGTTGGCCAGGCTGATCTTGAACTTTTGACCTCAGTTGATCCGCCCACCTCAGCCTCCCAAAGTGCTGGGATGACAAGCATGAGCCACGGTGCCTGACCTTAGTAGTTATTTTCTTAAAGACAAACATATAATATCTTTCTGTGTGCTTATTTACCTTCTGTATTTTGTTGTTAGTGAAATGAACATTAGTTCTTTTTCATATTCCAAAAAATTGGGTTTGTGGTATTTTTCTAAACAATTGAATTGTAGACTATCTTTGTAACTGCAATGCCAAATCAGCATCATGTCTGACACATAGTAGGTGGTGAATGCAGCTTAATGAATGACAGATAGACACACTTAGTTATATGTAGGTTGAAAAGAAGGGGCCAGTGGTGAGAAAGAGACTAAACATACAGAAAGGAGATTTGGAATGTCATTGAAACAGTGTCTTGAGGTCTGCCAAAGAGGATGGGATTCAGCTCACATGTAGAGTCAGTTGTAAAAATGAGGAAGTGATATGTGTACGTCTCAGGTTGGCATGGAAATATGAGAAGATGAAGGATTTGGTACTAAGGGCCATAGCTGCTTCTTCCTCTTCATTTTTCCCTGCAAAAGAAGGGTGGTGTTGCAGAGTGCAGGGAGGCAAAGAGAAAAGGAACACTGTCTTTAGGATAATGGCAAAGACTTGGAATGATTATTTTGGGGAATGAGAAAGAACTTTGATCACAAAAAGATGAAGGAATTGCCAAGCGTGGATAACAACCGGTTGAAATTGCAAACTGTATTGAGTGGCTTGGAGCAGTCGAGTGAGTTTTTTTTCTTCTTTCTTCCAGCCAGAGGCAGACTCCAGATTTTCGAATCTGAGGGGATTTTAAAAAGATTGATATTGGCTTGGGAGCTTGCTGTAGAGATGGGTTACAGAAAGGTGCACAATGGAAGGAAATTCATCTTAGAAAGAAGGGATATGTCCCAGAGAGGGAGATGTTGCTGTGGGTATTTAAACAATAGCCCGTGAATAGGTAAGCAAAGAAAGTGCTAGGCTAGGGCATCTCTCCATCCCTTCACCACTCCACCGAAGTTTGCACGACCGCGAGGCGGAGGCAGGGAGGACCAAGCTCTCACCGGTGTGGCGTGTCTATACCAGCTCTCACAAAATCTAGAAGGTGACGGAGCTAGCCTACGAGGAGTCGTCTTTAGTGGAGAGGCCTGAGGTCTCCGCAGTGACGGGGGTGGCAGTGCGACCCTTTAATTTTCAACTACAGGCCAGTCTCAGGTGACCCAAAGGCGCTGAATCTAAGGTGGCGTCTCCCCTTCCGCTGGAAGCAGGAGACGGCCTGACCCGGAAGTTTCTTTGCCAACCCGGAAGCAGAGCTGTGCAGCTGAGGCGCCGCCGTGGAGCCGCCTTAGAGCCACCGCCCCCTCGCCGCTTTGCCGCTGGGTTGGGAAACCTGGACCGCGGCGGCGCCGGGTTGCCCTCATGATCCCGGGCAGGCGGCGGTGGCGGCGGCAGAGGCGGCAGAGGCGGCGAGAGGATGACCTCTTACAGGGAGCGAAGTGCCGACCTGGCTCGTTTCTACACTGTCACCGAGCCCCGGCGACACCCGAGGGGCTACACAGTATATAAGGTCACCGCCCGGGTGAGTGCCGGTGTCGGGCTGGAATAGAAGCTTGGATTGGGACCTGAGGGTTTGGGGTGGGGTCCCTGGTGTGAGGGTACCTCACTGGCCCAGAGCCGTGGGTAGGACTGGGTGCTGCTCCTAGTGGCGGGACTTGCGTGTCGGAGGTAGGGATTTCTAGGATAGTGGCTGAGTGTGGTATGCCTGGGGCTTCACTGTAGTAGGTCGTGGTAGAGTCCTCTTTCTGGGGGTGGGGCAGTCAGTGGTTGATGGTTTTAAATTGATGACTCAGTTCCCATCCCGTTTGGACTTTACTGAGTTGGCAATTTGCAGAAGTGGTTTTGCTTGCTTCAGGAGGATAATGCACATTTAAAAATGTTAATTTATGTATTGTTTGGCTTATGTAATAGAAGTTATTTTTTTCTCTTGACCTTTATTTAGTATCAGATTTGCTCTGAGGAAGACAGACTCTTGGGAAAGATGTCAGTGTTAGGCCATCAACCTAGGAGCTGTGGATCTGGGCTTTGTAAAACCGTTGAGTTTTCCGTGGTTTTCAGTAGGAGACGTGAGAAAAATCTGCTGAGGGTGGCTTGTGTGAGCTACCATAAGGGCATATTTTAAAGTTGGGAGGCTCCTTTACATCAACTAACTGGTCCAACTTTTAGTACCACTTTATGTTTCATGGCTTTTTCTTGAGTTTTAAAGAGAGTCTGCATCTTCAATTACATAAGTATATATGTGACGTATGTGTGCATGAATATGTGTGTATAGTAGGCATTTTGCACGTATCACCCAATTTAATTCTCATTTTAATGATGAGGAAACAGATTAAAGGAAGTTTAGTAACTTGCCCAACTTTACATTGCAAGGCAGTAGCAGATGTGTCTGGGATCTGAAACCAGTTTTGCCTAACTCCAAGTTATATTAAATGTGAATAATTAACTTTATCATTATTAATTTTTAAAGAAGATAGGTACAGATTAAGTAATATTGGTTCAATATACATTTGGAGAATGTAGTGATTGTGTAAAGTAGGCCTTGAGAAGAATCTTGAAGGTTAAGTAGATTTAGATCAGGTTGGGGCATGGGAGTGGCACGTGGTGTATGGAAATGGTGCGCAATTCAGATAAATGTGAGGAGGGATGGATGAACATGTCGGTTTAAAGATAATGAGAAGACCCCACCTGCTATTGGCGATTGCTGTACTGAGAATAGAGGGAAGTTTGTTGCTCCCGGTTTGCATGTAAGGTTGTTAGATGGGTGGAGTGTTAATTTCAGGTCGTGTAAGAAATTTTGTGAGATTAAGGGGCCCTTATGATACCACTCTTGAAACCTTTCTAGTCATTGGGCCCTTCAAAAATCTAGACTTACTTTCCTAACATGTAGGGTATGGAATCAGAACAGTTTTCAACATACATAATTTTTCATTCACAATATCCCACTTATCCCTTAATTTAACAAGATAGTTATATTGAATTAATCTAGTTGCATGTCTATGTCTCTTAGTGGATTCAAAGCAGTTCTCTATCATTGGCATTTGTTTCTGCTTATATTAACTAATAGATATAAGAACATGCATGTGCATGGCACACAGTGCCTGAAAACCATTGTTGAATGTTTTCCTCTTCATTGTACTCAGCACACCCAATAAATGTTTAGATCCAGGTACTAAATACTCTGAGGGACGTAAGCCTGAATAAAGCATAGATCTTCCTTTCAAGGATACTCATAGTAGAAGAGAGTTTAGTATACTTAAACAAGTGTAATATAACACAAGAAGTTCCAGCAGATACTACAGAAAAGAGCTGTGGGAAGACAGATTGCTTCTGGACCAAGAAATCAGGGAATATGTTCCAATCAAGATAGGTGAAAGGAAGAATCCAGAAAAGGAGAGAGTATAAAAAGGTAGACAGTTGAAGGGGTAGGGTCCATAAAGACCTGGAGGTATGAATGTGTGTGGAACTTGAATAGGAAGCACTGAGTATAGTTATTTGTATTGTTACTTTACAAAAGGAAAGGTTAACCAAATTCAGGTCTTTTTTTTTTTTTTTTTTGAGACAGAGTCTTGCTGTGTCACCAGGCTGGAGTGCAGTGGTATGATCTCAGCTCACTGCAACCTCTGCCTCCCGAGTTCAAGCAGTTCTCTGGCCTCAGCCTCCTAAGTAGCTGGGACTACTAGTGCGTACCACCATGCCCAGCTAATTTTTGTATTTTTGGTACAGACGGGGTTGGCCAGGGTGGTCTCAATCTCTTGACTATGTGATCTGCCCACCTTGGCCCCCTGAAGTGCTGGGATTACAGGCATGAGCCACTGCGCTGGGCCAGATCTCCCCGCTTACCCCAGGTGTAGTCTTGCTCTGTCGCCCAGGCTGGAGTGCAGTGGTGCAATCTTGGCTCACTGCAACCTCGCTTCCCAGGTTCAAGCAATTCTCCTGTCTCGCCCTCTCGAATAGCTGGGATTACAGGTGCCTGCCACTATGCCTGGCTAATTTATCTATTTTTAGTAGAGAGGAGGTTTTTGCCATGTTGGCCAGTCTGGTCTCGAGCTCCTGACCTCAGGAGATCCACCTGCCTTCGCCTCTCAAATGCTGGGATTACAGGTGTGAGCCACTGCTCCTGGCCAAATTCAGATCTTAAATATCTGAAGCTGTGACTTATTTACTGAACTAAGTTTTGACAATATAAACTAGATGATAAAGTAACATATTGCCTTAGAACTAACCAAATTTACATATATGCATGTTACATATTGCTGTAGTTATTTGAACTTGAAAAGTGCATACACTGCCTTTTTTCTCCCTATAAATGTCCTCATTTATTGCTTATGTTACAGATTTTGTTTTTAAAATGTAAGGTCTGAGAGTCAACATGGAGACATACTTTTAAAATAACTGTGTTTAGTATTCTAAAATATTTTTTGAACATTAAGGAGAAAAACACCTTTTCTCAGGATAATTAACCAGGTAAATAGTGTTCTCCTGAGAGAACTTCAGGAGATAAAAATTAGGAATGTCTTCTGTATGTTCTGCTACTGATTTACTTCTAGCTTCAAGGAACAATTTTCTATATTTTTGATCCTTGCAGGGTTATTTCTGTAGCAGTAGAGTTTTAATCATTGGAAGTACCAGTGTTAACTTTTGGATAGCAAAAGGGCTTTTTCATCTTCTTAAATCTCCTTTGTGCTTTTTGCATTTCTCTGAAACCTGGTAAGCTTAGATGATTTTGTGGTCAGTTACAAGCATGTTAACAGATTCCACAGTTAAACTCTGTGTTGTCTCTTAATTTCTATAGGTACCTATATTCAGAATTGGAAAATTCTTTCATACATTCTCTTTGATTCTTTAGTTGAAGGAGACACAAGTATAAAAGAACTGTCAGCAGTGTTTTCTTTTTTTTTTTTAAAGAAAGAAAAAGAGAGAAAAGGAGAAAGAAAGAACAAAAGAAAAAAGAATGAAAGAGAAAGAGGGAGAGAAAGAGGGAGAGAGAGCAGTGTTTTCAGTTATGTCATCATGCTAAGTTTACAAAATTCTCATATTGTAATACAGATTTCTCAGCAACAGTAGGTGAATGGCAGTTCTTGCCCATATTCTTTCCATCAGTATAAAAAGTATGTTTTTATTTTCAAAAGACAGTGCTGCCTTATAACTTATTTTGTTATATTGGGTCATAATTTACATACAGTAAGATTCACCCATTTTAAGTGTCTAGTTTGATGAGTTTTGACAAATGCATACAGTTTTGTAACTACACCGTGTTCATCACTGCGCAAGTTACCTCATGCTCCTTTATAGTCACTCCTCCTCACCCCCTCTCCCTAGATAACCACTGCTTTGCTTTCTGTCATTATAGATTGGGTTGCATTTTCTAGAATTTTATATACAAGGAATCATATAGTATGCACTTTTTTTTTTGGTCTGGCTTCTTCCAGTAAGTATGATTATTTGAGATTTATCCATATTTTTATGTGTTTCATTCCCTTTTATTGCTGACTCATATTCCATGTATGGTTACACTACATTTTATCTATCCACCTGTTGATGGATATTTGCATTGTTTCCAGTTTTTGGGTATTATGAATACAGCTATTATGAACACTCATATACAAATCTTTGTATGGACATAGGGTTTTATTTCTCTTGATACCACACTGCTTTGTTTACTGTAGCTTTAATGTTCTTTCTCAAAATTGTTTTGGCTATTCTAGATTATTTGCATTTGCATATAAAATTTAGAATCAGCTTGTCTGGTTTCTACAAAAATGCCTGCCCAGATTTAGACTGGGATTATATTGAGAATGTAGATCAATTTCAGAAGAATTGATGTCTTAAAAATATTGTCTTCTGATCCATGAACATACATATCTCCCCATTTATTTAGCTCTTCAGTTTGAGCAGTGCTTTGTAATTCTCAGAGTACAGTCTTGCACATATTTATTTTTATTTATTGATTTTTTTTTTAGAGATGGGGGTTTCACTCTATCGTCCAGGCTTGAGTGCAGTGGCATAATCATAGCTTACTGCAGGTTGAACTCTTGGGCTCAAGTGTTACTCCCTCCATAGCCTCTCGCCTAGCTGGGATTATAGGCACAAGCTACCCCATTGACTTTGCACATATTTAAAGTTGTTTGGGTTTATTTTCAAACTATGAGAATGTGTAAATCCTAATTTTTATACATAGCTAATGTTTGTTGAGTAATAACAGCAAACACTTACATGGTGCTTACTATGAGTCAAGAACTTTATATTAAATTAACACATTTGGGCTGGGCACAGTGGTTTATGCCTGTGATCCCAGCAGTTTGGGAGGCCGAGGCAGGGGATCACAAGGTCAGGAGTTTGAGACCAACCTGGCCAGTATGGTGAAACCCCATCTCTACTAAAAATACCAAAATTATCCAGGCACGGTGGCGGGTGCCTGTAGTCACAGCTACTCAGGATACTGAGGCAGGAGAATCGCTTGAACCTGGGAGGTAGAGGTTGCAGTGAGCCGAGATCATGCCACTGTACTCTAGCCTGGGCGACAGAGCTAGACTCTGTCTCAAAAAATAAAAACAAAAACAAAAACACATTTGTCACAGCAGCCCAGTGAGTAGGTACCATTATCATTTTCACATTTTCGATGAGGAAATTGAGGCCCAGACATGTTTAGTAACTTGTCCAGGGTGATATAGCCAGCAAATGGTAGAGTCTACATTTGAACCCAGGTAGACTGGTCCCAATCACAGTGCTTTTAATCCCAGTGCTGTGCTGCTGGATACCTGTATTATAAAACACTTTTTGTTAGGTGCTGTGAGTGTACGTATGGGGACACCTATGTGTCCCCACAAGGGCATTACTATATTTTGGCAAAAGTGATGGATACATGAATAATAAGTGACTGTGATAATGTGAACAAAGGTGAGTAAGGGAATTAATGGGAAGTACTGAGCTTGATTTAAGTCTGAAAATTACCAGTTCCAAAGCTTCAAATCAAAACACTATTTGTATTTCTTGGAGGGAAGCTGTCCTCAATTCCTGACCATATTCTTGATTAGCCTGCTTGTGCCTAGGAAAGGAATTATTTGTAGTTTCCAAATTAGGCTAGAATATTACATTCTTTCATATCTCTCAGTTAGTTGCTATTTTGTCTGTCTAGAATAATCTTTTTTTGGTTTGGCAATCCCTGCTCATCTCAAGTGTCAGCTATGCCCTGTGTTCTCCAGGAAGCTTTTTTTTTTTTTTTAAGACATTGCTCTCTATGTGTCTTGTATCTCCTCCATTAAAGCCTTTATCATAATGTACTTGTTTGATCCTTCTTCTGACAGCAGACTCTATTCTTTTTTGAGACAGAGTCTCACTCTGTTGCCCAGGATGGAGTGTTGTCGCATGATCATGGATCCCTGCAGCCTTGACTTTGCAGGCTCAAGCAATCCTCCCACCTCAGCCTCCTAGTAGCTGGAACTACAGGCACATGCCACCCTGCCTGCTTTTGTGTTTTATTAAGAGATGGGGTTTCACTATGTTGCCTAGGCTGATCTTGAACTCCTGAGCTCAAGCGATCCACTGGCCTTAGCCTCCCAAAGTGTAGGGATTACAGGCATGAGCCAATGTACCTGGCCAGACTGTCTTTAACTGTATTCTTGGTGCCTAGCACAGAGCCTGGACAATAGTAGTGATTGGAGGGTAGGCTGGAAGGAGGCAGCAGTTTGCTTTTCAAATGTTGATTTTTAAATTAACATGCGATGAAATTGACTTATTCTGTTGTATAATTCTTTGAATCTTAACGTGAGTATAAATTCATTTATCTGTCACCATAATCAAGAAACAGAAGTTTCATCATCCCAAAAACTCCTTCATGCTATCTCTTTTTCACACCCTTCCTCCCACCCCTTAGACCCTGGCAAGCAGTGATCTATCTCCACTATTATGCTGTTGTCTTTTTGAGAATATCATATAGATAGAATCACATAGTATTTAGCCTTTTGAGACTGATGTTTGCTTAATTTTTTTCTTTGGGTTGTTTTCTTATTCTTGAGTTTTGAGAGTTCTTTATGTTCTGGGTATCTTTTTTTTTTTTGGGTCAGATATGACATTTCCGAATATTTTCTCTGATCTAGAACATATCTTTTCATTCTGTTAAGTGTCTTATTTTTTTTTTTTTCTTTGAGACAGGGTCTCCCTCTGTTGTCCAGGCTAGAGTGCAGTGACACCATCATAGCTCACTGTAGCCTTAACCTCGAGCTCAAGCAATGCTCCCACCTCTCAGTCTCCTGAGAGGCTAGGACTACATGCCTGTGCCATCATGCCTGGCTAATTTTTGTATTTTTTAAATAGAGATCCAGTTTCCCCATGTTGCCCAGGCTGGTCTCAAAGTCCTGATCTCAAGCAATCTGCCTGCCTTGGCCTTCCAAAGTGCTGGGATTACCGATGGGAACCATTGCACCTGGTCTTTTTTTTTTTTTTTTAGAGATGGGGTCTTGCTATGTTGCCAAGGCTGGAATGCAGTGGCTGTTCACAGGTATGATCATGATGTGCTACGCCTTTGATCTCCTAGGCTCAGACAATACTCATAAGACAATACTCACCTCAGCCCTCCAAGTAGCTGGGACTACAGGTATGGCACTGCACCCAGACAGTGTCTTTTGCAAAGCCAAATTTGTAATTTTGGTGAAGTCCAGTTTATCAGTTCTTTCTTTTATGAACCATGCTTTTAATGTCATACCTAAAAACTCTGCCCAACCTCAGGTTACAAATGTTTTTCCTGATGTTTTCTTCTAGATATCTTACTGTTTTGCGTTTTATATTTTGCTCTGTAATCCATTTTGAGGGTTTTTTTGTGTGTGTAAGATGTAAGGTCTGAGTGAAGGTTCTGTTTTTTCCTTTAGATGTCCAATTGCAGCAAAACACCATTTGTTCAAGACACTAACCTTCATTGAATTGCTTTTACTCCTTCGCCAAAAATCAATTGACCATATATGTGGATCTGTTTCTGGATTCTCTTATTTTGTTCCATACCATACTATCTTGATTGTTGTAGTGTTATATTAAATCTTAGAATTAGGCAATATTATTGCTCCAATTTTATTCTTTTTCAAAAATATTTTGACTACTCTAGTTCCTTTGCTTTTTCATATATATTTTATAATAAGTTTATCTATAGCTACAAAAAGCCTGTTGAGATTTTGATGAGGAGTTCATTAAATCTGTAGATCATTTTGGGGAAAAATGGACATCTTTACTATGTTGAATCTTCAGATCTATGAACACAATATATCTTGCCATTTATTTGTGTTCTTTGATCTCTTCCATCAGCATTTTGTAGTTTTGAGCAAATAGATTCTCTATATATTTTGGTAGATTTATTCCTCACTGTATCATATTTTCATAGCTACTGTCAATAGTGTTTTAAAAATTTTTAGTTTTCAGCTTTTCTTTGCTAGTATGTAGAAATTAGGTTCATTTTTGTGTTGCCCTTATTACATGTCACCTTTCAAACTGACTTATTAGTCTAAGACTTTTTAGAAGAATATTTGGTTTTTTTCTTGCATAGATAATCCATGTTGTCTGCCAAAAGGCGTAGTTTTATTTATTCTTTCCAATCTGTATGACTTTTACTGCTTTTTCTTGCTTTATTGCTTGGCTAGGACTTGTAGTCTACAGTCTTGATTAGGAGTGTTGAGAATAGGCTTCCTTGCCTTATTCCTGATATTAGGAGGAAAGCGTTCAGTCTTTTATCCTCTAGTATAATTTTCATGGTAGAGTTTTTGCATATAAGAGGCTGCATATTTTATTTATTTTTATTTATTTTCTCGAGACAGAGTCTCGCTCTGTCACCCAGGCTGGAGTGCAGTGGTGCAATCTCTGCTCACAGCAACCTCGGCCTCCCGGGTTCAAGTGATTCTCCCGCCTCAGCCTCCTGAGTAGCTGGGACCACAGGTGCGTGCCACTATGCCCAGCTAATTTTTTTGTATTTTTAGTACAGATGGGGTTTTGCCATGTTGGCCCAGCTAGTCTTGAACTCCTGGCCTCAGGTGATCTGCCCTCCTCAGCCTTCCAAAATGGTGGGATTACAGGTGTAAGCCACTGTGCCTGGACTGCATGTTTTAATTTTTAGTTTTGTTAGCTTTTTTATTTGAAAGTAATGTATAGTCACATACATTTCAAGCAATTGTTTAAGTCACTTTAAAGGAAAAAAGAGAAGCTACTAAATTTTAAATCCTTAACCTGTTAGATTTTTACAAATGTCTGGTATTAAAGCAGTGGGAGTTGTTAGATTTCAGTTGTTAAATCAGTAGCTCCTTGAAGATATCTTGAAAAAATACTTAGTATTAGCTTAATCTGGAGAGATTTTTCAACAAACAAAATAATCATAGAGATAGGGAGGGCAATTAGTTTGTTGTAAAATATATTTATGCTTAAAATTTTTGAAAAATGGCTCTCAAGGTGTCGTGTGTTTTCTAGAGTCTAGTTTATTCTACTGTTCCTTTGTTTTTAACTTGTAATATTGTTTACTAGAAAATCAGTATGCCAAAAAATTCAGTAAATTTATTATGAAAATACTAAAAGTCTTACATCACTAAACCATGACTGGTTGACTGCTTTGGGATGTTACTTTGCTCTTAACAGTGAGGATTCAATATCGTGGGAAGGATCTAGGATGAAGTGTTTACCAATCTGTTGCTTAGCACACTACTGTTATCTGAGTTATGGAAATATGTTAGAGAAATATGTTAGAGAAATACACCCTTCTACACTCTGCACTCCCCTCCTACCCCACCATTGTGCACTGCTGGACTGTGAGCTCCAGGAAGAAAGGGACTTTGTTTTGCTCACCGTTGTAATCCAGCAAGTATGTAGGCCACTAAGAGGACGGCTGATAAATAATAATCAAATTTATTATTTCTGATAAGATATTTTTAATATTGTGGCTATTGTTAGGGGACGGCTAATGTGTTTTTGTTTATGTAGTACACATATATTTGATTTCCATAAGTACATGTGATACTTCTAATATGTACACTAAGAAGTAAGTTCTTCTAGGCTGGGCGCAGTGGCTCTTGCCTGTAATCCCAGCACTTTGGGAACCTGAGGCAGGTAGATCACGAGGTCAGGAGTTCAAGACCAGCCTAACCAACATGGTAAAGCCCTGTCTCTACTAAAAATACAAAAATTAGCTGGGCATGGTGACACATGCTTATAATCCCAGCTATTCAGGAGGCTGAGGCGGGAGAATCCCTTGAACCCAGGAGGCGGGGGTTGCAGTGAGCCAAGATCATGCCACTGCATTCCAGCCTGGGTGATAGAAAAAAGAAATAAGTTCTTCTTTCTCAAAAAGATCGTTTGCATGTTTTAAAGAAGATTATTTAAAGTAGTTAAAACACCTTCATATATTTATAAATTCAGGAAATCTATTAAATTGAGAAAAATATACATAGTAAAATTTAAGTTGCAATTGAATAGACCTTGTTGTGAGTGATCATGTGTTATTTTTGGTGGATGGATTATTAGTGGATTGCTTATCTATTACTTTTCTTCTCAATACATTTCATAAAAATGTAAGAAACAAAATTAGTCATTAAACTATGTGAAATATTATACTTTTGGAAAGGTGTGTGTGAGGGGACAGGCTGATACTTGAAAGTAATAGCTAAAATCAAATATTTGAATAATGTTTGGTTGTTAGTTACCTGTTACAGCCTCTTTGATACTAAGTCTGTGTTGTCTAATTTGGTAGTCATTAACCACTGTAGCTATTTTGGTTTAAATTTAAATTAAAGCCTGCAGTGACTCACACTTATAATCCTAGCACTGTGGGAGGCTGAGGCAGGAGGACTGCTTGAGCCCAGGAGTTTGAGACCAGCCTGAGCAACATAGAGAGACCTCATCTCTACCCAAAAAAAAAAAAAAAAAAAAATATATATATATATATATATATATGTATATAATATAAACATATAAATATTTATATATGTATGTAACTATATATATGCTGACTGTGGTGTTGTGTGCCTGTTGTAGAGACCCTATATCTACCAAAAATATATATAAAAATATATAAATATATACAAAAATATATATAACTATATATATGCCAACTGTGGTGTTGTGTGCTTGTAGTCCCAGCTACACAAGAGGCTGAGGTGGGAGGATCAGTTGAGCCCAGGAGTGTGGGGCTGCAGTGAGCTGTGGTCCACGCCATGGCACTCTAGCCTGAGTGACAGAGTGAGACCCTGTCTTGAAAAAAAATTTTTTTTTGAATTAATTTAAATGAAATAAAATTAATGTAGTTTCCCAAAGTAGCCATATTTCAGTGGCTTAATAGCCACACACATGTGACTAGTGGTGACTGTGTTGAACACTGCATATAGAGAGCATTTTTTCCGTCATCACAGAAAGTTCTATTGCGTAGCACTGTTGTATAAATTAATGAAAATTGCTACAGGATTTCACCAAGTTTATGTATTGTGAGAGTTGGAGAATAGAGTGAAAGATATTTGTTCTCTGGAATTCTTAGGTGGGAGCTTTTACAATGGTTAACCTGTCTGGTAGGGGAAGAGGAAACTTTTAAATTATAGAGTTCTTACTGTGTTCTTGTTGGTTATTCACAACAGCCAGGCAAAGCAGTTAGTATTATCTCCATTTTATAGATGAGATCAAACCTGTAGATTGAACTGTAGTTTGAACCAAAGTTTGTGAGACTTTAAAATCCTCTATTTTTTGTTCTGGTTTCAGACTTTAGTGGTGCTGAAGGGATTATAATCCCTAGTTTGTAGTGTATAATCATTGGCTATCAAAGACCTTTTTCTTCCTGACACTCACAGGCAACTATTTTAATGTGTGTTTGATTTATCTTTTTTTTTTAAGTGAAAGCAAGTTTATTAAGAAAGTAAAGGAATAAAGAATGGCTACTCCATAGACAGAACAGCCTGATTTATCTTTTTGTTTGTTTTTGCAAAATACAGCATTGTAGCTTCAAATCTGTTAATTTGACATTTACATGGATGGTACTGTATTATATAATCTAATGTGAAATTTTCCTAGCTTATGATGCTGTTTGATGATTTAAGCACCTAGCCTTTTCAAAAGTTTTGTGAAAAAAATCTTTTTACCTGGTGTTAGACTTTTTGGCCTTTGTAATCAGAGTAAGCCTGAAAGAATCTCCATTTTCCTCTTTCCTTAGCGAGTATTGCTAGAAGGATTATTTCTCCCTGAATGTTTGTATATAATTTATATTACTTTTGTTTTCTTCATCATTATGCAGCCAGTGATTACTTCTCATACTTCTCACATGGTGTGTCTGAGCATTGTGGCTGCTTTTTTTAGTTGAAATTTTTATTGGGCTAATAGTAGATTCATATACAGTTGTAAGAAATAATGTAAAGATCGCTTGTACACGCTGCCCAAGCACAGCTGCCTTTTTTTTTTTTTTTTAGAATAAAAAGAATGAAAGAGAGAAAGGAAGAGGAAGAGATTTTAGAAACAGAGAGAAAAGGAGAAAGAAAGAAACAGCAAAAGAAAGAAAAAAGAATGAAAGAGAAAGAAAGAGGAAGAGATTTTAGAAAAAGAGAGAAAAGGAGAAAGAAAGAAACCGCAAAAGAAAGAAAAAAATGAAAGAGAAAGAAA
>CAUYQU010009326.1:0-20363 GCA_963574635.1 Cheracebus regulus | reverse complement strand
GAAAGAAAAGAAAGAAAAAGAAAGAGGCCGGGCGCGGTGGCTCACGCCTGTAATCCTAGCACTTTGGGAGGCCAAGGTGGGTGGATCACCTGAGGTCAGGAGTTCAAGACCAGCCTGGCCATCATGGTGAAACCCCATCTTAGAAAAAAAAAAAAAAAGAAAAAAAAAGAGAGAGAGAGAAATGACATAAGGGTCCCGTGACGGGGAGAGGAAATGAGTGGTGGCCCATCCACACATGGCTATCAAGTCAGCGCTTACAGAACTGATATGGAGAATTTCACACATTGTGATATGAAAAATGGCACAGGAATGCACACAATACCCTATAAATTCAATGATACGTGAACACATCCATCTATTTATATATCTATACATACAATTTTTTTTCGAGACAGGGTCTTACTCTGTTGCCTGAACCAGTCGAGGCTGCAGTGAGCCATGATGATGCCACTGCACTCTAGCCAGGGCAACAGTGAGACCCCATCTCAGAAAATAATAACAAAGAAGGGTTCGGTGGCTCACACTTGTAATCCCAGCACTTTGGAAGGCCGAGGTGGGTGGATCACCTGAGGTCAGGAGTTCAAGACCAGCCTGGCCAACGTGGAGAACCCGTCTCTACTAAAACTACAAAAATTACCTGGGTGTGGTGGCACACACCTGCGGTCCCAGCTGCTCAGGAGGCTGAGGCAGGAGAATAGCTTGAACCTGGGAGGCGGAGGTTGCAGTGAGCCAAGATTGCAACACTGTATTCCAGCCTGGGCGACAGAGCGAGACTCCGTCTCAAAAACAAAACAAAACAAACCCAACCCTGTATCATTCCTATGTCAACTTCCTCTGTTTCTGCAAGACAGCACCGAGCTCTGCTTCCTTTAGCCCATGAGTGTCCTCTCCTCTTGGACCACCTTTGTCTACCCTTTACCTAACTCCTTATGTTTTAGATATTCCCTCCTCCAGGAGGCCCTGGTTTATTGTTTCTAGTTAAAAACACAGAAGAGTGAACAACGGCAAGAAAGGTCTTCCCTTCCCGGTCTCACAGCCATCCTTCCTAGGAGGTAACAGTCATTTGCAATTCTTCAGTGCCTTTCCAGATACTACTCTATAGAAATGTAAATTCAGATGGCTGTGTGCATGTCCACACATTCCCCTGCTCAAATGGTCAAGTGCCTGCTCTAACTCTTCTTTTTTTTCTCGGAGACAGAGTCTTGCTCTGTTGCCCAGGCTGGAGTGCAGTGGCGCAGTCTCGACTCACTGCAACCTCCACCTCCCAGGTTCAAGCGATCCTCCTGCCTCAGCCTCCCAAGTACCTGGTACTATACGCGTGTGCCACTGTGCCCAGCTAAGTTTTTATATGTTTAGTAGAGATGAGGTTTCACCATGTTGGCCAGGCTGGTCTCAAACTCCTGACCTCAGTGATGCACCCACCTCAACCTCTGAGAGTTCTGGGATTAAAGGCGTGAGTCCCTGCGCCCGGCCGCTCTGGCTCTTCTAACCCAACCCTTACCACTCCAGGCTATCACTGTCTGTTTCCTCACTGGGCTGTGACAACTTCGTAAGAGCAGGTCCTGGGTCTGTCTCAGTCACCACAGTGTCCCAGCCCCATCCAGCACAGACAGGCTGGACCAGAGCAGGCATTTGGTGTCTGTGGATGCACCCACAGACCATCTCCTAGGAATTCACGTACCTTGACTCTGGCCCCCTCCCATTCACCCCCCTGCCCAGGGCAGGAAGGATACATGTGCCTGGTCAATCATGCACTTGCACAGGGTGAAGTCGGTGTGTGGCAGATTGGTGAGGGCCTTCAGCAGGATCTGGGCGGTGACTGTGGTCTGAAAGAAGGCTGGGTTGAACTGGTACCTAAGAAAGAGAACAAGAGACGTGGCCACAGTGGAACCTCCAAGTCCCCAACCCTCACCAGGTGCCAGGCAGGCTGTCCACTGCTTTAGCAGAGTTTGGGAATTGGACATGCCTGGTTCCAATCCCAATCCCAGTGCTTCCTGGCTGTGTAACCTTCACCTCCCTGAGCCCACTTTTCTACTCTGTAAACAGGGACAGTTAATGCCCACAACCACCCAATGGGGTAGACACTGCTAAGTGATTCACTCACAAACGAGGAACAGCAGCAGCAGTCTGGAGTAGTGGTTAAGGAACCAGAGCCAGACTGCCTTGGTTTAAACTTCCTGCTGAGTGACCTTAAACTACTTACTTATGATGTGAGGAGCGGAGAAGAGAGAGATTAAGAGGCACTGAAAGGCTGAGGGCCAGAGAAAGGAAACTGAGGGGCTACAGTTTCCTCCCTTGCGAAACAGGACAACAGACCCAGGGGTGGGTGGCGGGGGTAGGGAGGGAGGGAGGGAGAGAGGGGGATAGAGAGAGAGAGGGAGGGAGGGAGGGAGGGAGGGAGAGAGGGAGAGAGGGAGGGAGAGAGAGTGTGTGTGTGTGTGTGTGTGTGTGTGTGTCTCACACCTGTAATCCCAGCACTTTGGGAGGCTGAGGCAGGTGGATCACTTGAGGCCAGGAGTTTGAGAGCAGCCTGGCCAACATGGTGAAACCCCATCTCTACTAAAAATACAAAAATTAGCCAGGTGTGGTGGCACATACCTGTAGTCACAGCTACTTAGGAGGTTGAGGCAGGAGGATCACATGAACTTGGGAGGCAAAGGTTGCAGTGAGCTGAGACCATGAGAGCATGCCAAGGCATTCCAGACTGAGGAACAGGGTGAGACCCTGTCTCAAAACAAAAACAAAAACAAAACAAAAACACGGTGGTTTCATAAAAAAAATAAATAAAAGCCAGACGTGGTGGCTCACGCCTGTAATCCTAGAACTTTGAGAGGCCAAGGTGGGCGGATCACCTGAGGTCAGGAGTTCAAGACCAGCCTGACCAACATGGAGAAACCCTGTCTCTACTAAAAATACAAAATTAGCTGGGCATGGTGGTACACGCCTGTAATCCCAGCTACTCGGGAGGCTGAGGCAGGAGAACTGCTTAAATCCGGGAGGTGGAGATTTCTATGAGCCAAGATCATGCCAGCCTGGGCAACAAGAGTAAAACTCCATCTTAAAAAAAAAAAACCAAAACCATCCCTCCTCCTGTCCCAACTTCCTTGGCTTCCTAGTCTTGCACACCAAGAGATGCTGCATTGTGCAGGATACCACCAGCCACTGCCTTGCCCTGTACTGGGAGTGGCACCCTGCTAGCTGCTGGCACGGGAGTGAAGACAGAGAGCCAGACACTTACAGTTTCAGGACAGCCAGGTTGGCTTCCAGATCATAGGCATTTTCCTTGGCCTGCGTCTCCACATAGCGCTCCAGGGTGGCCAGGTTCTCAGGATTGTACCTAAAGCAGAATCAAGAAGGGTGAGCAAAGAGGAGACAGAAGCTGAGGCCAGTCAGTTTATGAAGCAAGGGGCCACTGGAATGTGCTCCTCCCTCCCTTCCCCTCTAAACCTGGCAGGAGCCACTTGCTTTATCCAGGTAGTGAGTTATGTCCAGTATAACTGCTAATAAAACTTATCCCAGACCTCTCGCCTAAGTTCTAAACTCCACTGGAGCCCTGGGCCTTGCCTAGGATGCCCCCCAACCTTTGAGCCAGACAGTCACTGCAGCTTGTACACCTGGCCTCCTGAACATCTCTGCTACTCACCCCTTCTTCCCCTACTCAGGTCACCACCCTGATCCAGCCCCATCCTCTCCTGTCTACCTTGCTGCCTACTTTCCTCATTTTTGTCTGAACACTCTGGCCTTTGCTTCCCCCATTTCAGTTGTAACCTCTCCCGGCTATCACTGTCTGTTGTCAGGTTCGTCTCCCTTATGAAATAGGAACTCAGACCGAGAAAGCATGATCTGCCGCGGTCTGATTCGCCTGTTGTTTCCAGCATTGCCTAGCACTCAACAGTTTATTTCAGTAAGTGCGTGGCGAATGAATGACGTGAGGAGCAGAGAAAGGGAGACATTAAGAGGCACTCAAAGGAGGCGGAGCAGAGAAGGAAACCTTAAGGCAATTTAAGGCAATTCAAGAAGAGACTAGGCGGGGGAGGTGGCTTACATCTGTAATCTCAGCACTTTGGGAGGCCGAGGCAGGCGGATCATGAGGTCAGCAGCTCGAGATCAGCCTGACCAACACAGTGAAACCCCGTCTCTACTAAAAATACAAACATTAGCCCGGTGTGGTGGCGTGCACCTGTAATCCCAGCTACTCGCGAGGCTGAGGCAGAATAGCTTGAACCCGGGAGGCGGAGGTTGCGGTGAGCCGAGATTGTGCCACTGCACTCCAGCCTGGGCAACAGAGGGAGACGCCGTTTCAAAAAAAAAAAAAAGAAAGAAAGAAAAGAAAAAAAGAGACTGAGTGGTAGGCAAGATTCTCTCGCTTTTAGGCCTCTGCAGTGCTGTACCTCCTTCCCTCCATGCCTTCCTCTCTCTCTCTTTCCCTTTCTCTCTCTCTCTTTCAGGGACGGAGGTTTCGCTAGCTATGTTGCCCAGGCTGGTTTCGAACTCCTGGGCTCAAGCGACCCGCCTGCTTCGGCCTCCCAAACTGCTGAAACCACAGGCGTGAACCACTGCGCCCAGCTCAGTGTCGTTTCTTTAGCATCTCCTCTTCCAAGAGGATAGAGAAACCCCACCCCGCGGCAAGCCTAGGTCCCTGACTACCCCTTGCTGTCTCCACAAAACCCTCTCCTCCGCCCGGCATGGCCACCCCGCTCCCTCTGGCCGAGCTCAGACCTGTCGATACCCTTGAGCAACTTGCCCACGTTGGCTCTCATCTGCTCAAACATCGCCATGACTACTGTCGCCTTCCAAAACCAGGGCTGGAGGCTAACATCGACTTGGCACGGCGTCCTCGAGGACGGGAAAAGGAAGAGGCGGTGGAAACGGAAACGACGTCGTTGTTGTCGTTCCAGCTCCTTAGGGGCAGTGAAGGGAAAGACTCCTGCAGCAGCCGCCACACTTTACGGCAGCAATGAGACGTCTTCGCAGGCGCAATTGGCGCGTGCGCATTACCTCCTCTCGAGCTGGACCGACAGCGTGAGAAAAAGCCTACTGTATCCTAGTGCGCAGGCGCTTCTCGTGGCGCGGGGGCGGGGCTAAGCTTTTCCCGGGCCTCACAGTCCCAGTTCCAGTGCCGGGGGCGCGGGAGCGTCCGCGCGCGAAGTCTCCGGGAAGCTGCCGGAGCTCTGGCGGCGTGCGCGCGCCTTGTATTGCGTGCGGCCATAAAGCCACTGAGCCCTGCTGGAATGCACGCTGCAGCCCTCCCTCTAGACCATGGCCAAGTTCCGAGGGAGATGCCCTCTGAGGTCTCTCTTGCCTCAGGCCTGGGCCCCCGGTGCAGGATCCTGAGCTCACTAGTTTCAAGTCCCGGCCCTTTGTCCCCAGCTCCAGGAGGAGGGTCCCACAAAGCTATTGTTCTCTGCCGGGCAGGGGCTGGGGTCAGGGCTCCTGGACTTCCCCGGATCGCGCCCCGTGTCCATTAGGTTCTGGTCTTCGAGCTGAGGGCGAGCGTCCCATCTGTACAGCCATGAATTATATATTATGTTCAGGTTTTGTACACTGCAGGCGTACAAAATGCAGTTAGGTGCCATGTATGTGGAGGTATATGCCCTGGGTACATCCACGTGTGTACTGTGCATACAGATATCCAGGCATATGCACGTCTACACGCCTGCGCACTGCAGAGGAGGTGACCTAAGTGCACGTATGTGCCAGGTGAACAGGCATGAACACTGCATAGCTATCCCTGTGCAGACTTGCCGCCTTCAGGTTGTGGCCAAATCTTCAAGCACCCCGCAGAGATTTAGCCATTCTAGGAGACGGGAGCGGGGGTTCCAAGGCACCCCTCAACCCACGTTAAGATTAAGATCATTTGCATCACATTTACATCCAGCCCTGGGCCTTGGGGGTTAAGGATGGTCCCTTGGGTCCCAAGATAAGCTGCCCCTCAGAGGCTCTCAGAGCCCAGAGGACGGGGGTGGAGCCGGTTGCACAGCCCTGCAGTGCAGCTGGGGCAGGAAGCGAGAGTGGGGTGGGGGGAGGCCACAGCCCGCGGAGGCAAGGCGGGTGCAGGGCTTCTGGGGACGGAGGGAGGTGCCAGAACTTGAGCCCTGAGGCCCTGCTGGCCCCTGGGCGCAGGCCCAGCTCCGGCCCCCAGGGATGGACCTCGTGGACCCTGACATTTTCAATAGAGACCCCCGGGACCACTACGACCTGCTGCAGCGACTGGGTGGCGGCACATATGGGGAAGTCTTTAAGGTGAGGAAGCCCTGCCATCCCCAATACCCTTAAACCAGTGACCTTTAAGGTGAGGCCTCCGGAGGGAGGAGGCTGCAAGAGGGGGGTCCCAGTCCTTGGCCTTGACTCAGGGATGCTGAGGAGAGACTCCAGCAAATGGAGCCTGCCTGACTGCCAACTTCCCCTTTGCAAGGCTCAAGACAAGGTGTCGGGGGACCTGGTGGCACTGAAGATGGTGAAGATGGAGCCTGGTGAGGAGGGAACCCGGAGCTGCTTCCCCACGTCCCCAGCTTGGCCTCCTGGGAGACTGGGATCACCTCCCGTAGCTCTCTCTGTGCAAGCTACCTTTTCTCTCCTGCCCTCCTCCAGACGACGATGTCTCCACCCTTCAGAAGGAAATCCTCATGCTGAAAACTTGCCGGCACGCCAACATCGTGGCCTACCACGGGAGTTATCTCTGGTGATGGACCTCAGACCCACCCTCACACCCAGCCCAGCCCCTAACTCAGAGCCCCTGTTTCTTGATGGGGGCACCCTCAGTTCTTTCGTTTTTTTTTTTTTTTTTTTTTTTTTTGAAGAAGTCTTGCTCTGTTGCCCAGGCTGGAATGCAGTGGTGCCATCTCAGCTCACGGCAACCTCCACCTCCCAGGTTCAAGCAGTTCTCTGCTTCAGCCTCCTGAGTAGCTGGGATTACAGGCACCTGCCACCACAGCCAGCTAATTTGTGTATTTTTAGTAGAGCAGGGTTTCACCATGTTGGCCAGCCTGGTCTTGAACTCTTGACCTCCGAATCCACCTGCCTCGGCCACCCAAAGTGCTGGAATTACAGGCGTGAGCCACCGCGCCTGGCCTTGACACCCTCAGTTCTAACCTTGAACCTCCATTTCTCACCATAACCCAACCTCCCATCCTGGACCCCCATTTTTAACTGGTCTAACCCTACCGATCCCCACTCCTAAGTCCCACTTTTCTGACCAGAGCAGCCTCTAATCTAATCTCCAATCCCGAATTCCCATTTCTGACCAAGAGTTCGCCAAATTGATCTCTTCATAACTGAATCTGAAATCAGCCTCCTTGAAACAAATCTCTCATCATTCTGCCCTTTGGTTCCCCCAGTTTCAGGCTCTGCTCCTTTAATTTAAACTCCTAAATTCCCTGATCCCCAAATTAATATTCCAGATGCCCCAATAATGACCTCTGCTCCCCAGAGCAGGTGCCCTGGGCCCCTCTATCCCCTCCAAACCTCTGCAACCCGTGAGATCTCTGCCCTGTCTCCTGGGTTGGCATGGGACGGCAGAGGGATCCCACCCAAAGACCTAGGTTCGAGTTGAGTTGCCCCACACACATTTCCTCTCTGAGCCTTAACTTCCTCGTCTGTAAAATGGGAATGAAACAGCCTCACTCTGGTAGACAGGAGAGATGGACCGATGAGAGCTGTCACATTAAAGTCCTTACTGAACTAGAACAAGACAGAAGCAAACCAGGGGCTTTCCTGGAAATAATAATGTATTACTACTATTACTATTCTTATTCTTGAACCACTGCAGGTTGCAGAAACTCTGGATCTGCATGGAATTCTGTGGGGCTGGTTCTCTCCAGGACATCTACCAAGGTTAGAGAAAGGACAAGGGGACCCAGGCACCCCTTTCACCCCCATCCCCCACTCCCAAATTCACCTCTTCCGTTTCTGTGTGTGTGTCTCATGGGAACTGTCTTTCTGGGCCATATTTCAAACTCCTGGGCTCAACTGATCCTCTTGCCTTGAGCTCCCAAAATGTTGAGATTACAGGCTTGAGCCACTGTGCCTCTTTCTTTCTTTTTTTTTTTTTAATACAACCTCTGGGTCAGGTGCAATGGCTCATGCCTGTAATCCCAGCACTTTGGGAGGCCAAGATGGGTGAATCACTTGGGTCAAGAGTTCAAGACCAGCCTGGCCAACATGGTGAAACTCTGTCTCTACTAAAAATACAAAAAATTAGCTGGGCGTGGTGGCAGATGCCTGTACTCCCAGCTACTTGGGAGGCTGAGGCAGAAGAATGGCTTGAATATGGGAGGCAGAGGTTGCAGTGAGCTGAGATGGCACCACTGTACTCCAGTCTGGGCAACAAGAGCAAATATCCATCTCAAAAAAAAAAAATTGTGTATATATATGGCCTCTAACTCCTTCTAGCCCTAGACCTCAAATGTTAGAAAAGGAAGAACTTCATTAAGAAGTCCTCAGGAGGGAAACTGAGGCCCACAGAGAGGAAGTGAATTCCACAGCTGCTCTGTTAGACCTGAGCTCTGACGGCCTCTCTATCTGTCTGTCTCTCTGTCTCTTCTGCCTGTCTGTTGTTTCCTCATCACCCCTCCGGGTCTCTCTCTCTTTCTTTCTTTTTTTTAAAATTTTTTTTTGAGAATGGAGTCTCACTCTTTCACCCAGGCTGCAGCACAGTGGCGTGATCTTAGCTTACTAAACTTCCGCCTCCTGGGTTCAAGCAATTCTCCTGCCTTAGCCTCCCGAGTAGCTGGGACTGCAGGTGCCCGCCACCACGACTGGCTAATTTTTGTATTTTTAGTAGAGACGGGTTTCAGCATCATAGCCAGGCTGGTCTTGAACTCCCAACCTCATGATCCACCCACCTCGGCCTCCCAAAGCGGAGGGATTACAGGCGTGAGCCACCACGCCCGGCGGATCTCTGTCTTTCTAAACGTGGCTGTTTCCCGACGTTTTGCTCTCTGACCTCTGCCTTTGTCTCTGTCTCATTTTTTTGTTTTTTCAATTCTGTTCTTTCTGTGTGTGTCATGTGCAATCTGCCCCCATTTCTCTTTGTCTCTCTCTGTCTCTGTGTCTCTGTGCCTTTATTTTGCAAAAAGTCACATCACGCCCTTGCTCAGAGCCCTCCCACAGCTTCCATTTCCCTCAGAGGAGAAGCCCAGACTTCTCATCAGGGTCCACCCAGGCCGGCTGACCTCACCTCCTCCCACTTTCCTCCTCCTCCTCCACTCCGCCGCACCCACTTTGCGGCTTTCCAGACCCACTAGGGACTCCCCCACCCCGGGGCCCTGCACTTGCTGTAGCTGCTGGCCCCACTCGAAGTGGGAGCCCTCATGTCTTCACCCTCTGTCGCCTTCACAGAGCAGCCCTGACTGACCACCTGTGGGTAATGTCATAGCCCCTCCCACGCGCATCTTTCTTGCTTTATGTTTCTTCTTGCTGTCTATGAGCATCTGAGGAACGACATCATTTTCTACTTAATAAGTATTTTGCTTCCTTTTTTTTTTTTTTTTTTTTGAGACCGAGTCTCGCTCTGTTGCCCAGGCTGGAGGGCAGTGGCACAATCTCGGCTCACCACGACCTCTGCCTCCCGGGTTCAAGAGATTTTCCTGCCTCAGCCTCCTGAGTAGCTGGGATTACAGGCAAGTGCCACCACATCCAGCTAATTTTTTTTTTGTATTTTTAGTAGAGATGGGGTTTCATCATGTTGGTCAGCCTGATCTTGAACTCTTGACCTTGTGATCCGCCTGCCTCAGCCTCCCAAAGTGCTGGGATTACAGGCGTGAGCCACGGCACCCGGCTACATTTTTACTTTCTTTTTTTACTTTTTTGAGATGGAGTCTTCCCCTGTTGCCCAGGCTGGAGTGCAGTGGTATGATCTCAGCTCACTGCAACCTCTGCCTACAGGGTTGAGACAATTCTCCTGCCTCAGCCTCCTGAGTACTTGGGATTACAGGCGTGCATCCCTATGCCCATATATAATTTTTATATTTTAGTAGAGATAGGGTTTTACCATGTTGCCAGGCTGGTCTCGAACTCCTGACCTCAAGCAATCCGCGTGCCTCGGCTTCCCAAAGTGCTGGGATCACCACGTGAGCCGCCGCGCCTGGCCTATTGGGCTCCTTTATTTGCGTCACTGCCTCTCTCTGTCACTGACCACCCCACCATCTCCGCCTGCCCCGATCTCATCCTGTTTCCCATCTCCCTGTGGCACCCTCTTAGCTGGTGTGGGAGGGCAGGACTCTGCAGCCCAGGTTCCCCGGCCCCCATCCAATGCCTGGCCTGGCCGGGGTGACCTTTGCAGTGACAGGCTCCTTGTCAGAGCTCCAGATTGGCTATGTCTGCCGGGAAGTGCTCCAGGTGAGGAGCGGCCCGGGGATTCTTGGGTGAGGGTGGGCCCGCTCCAGCACCCACTCACAGCACCCTTGTCCACCCTTCTCCCAGGGACTGGCCTATCTGCACTCACAGAAGAAGATACACCGGGACATCAAGGTGGTATGGGGGTACAGGGGTGCTGTTGGAGGGTGGGGCCCAGGAGATGGGAGTGGCATTTGGGGGGCTCAGGGATCAGGGTAGTTTGAGCTGTGGGGGGATGGGTGGGGTGGGGTAGCACTGGGCTGGGGAAAGAGTCTCTGCAGCCTCCCATATCCCCTTTCATTCCCAGGGAGCTAACATCCTCATCAATGATGCCGGGGAGGTCAGATTGGGTAAGGCTGGGTGTTGTGCAGGGGGGCTGACTGTGGGGCCGGAGGCACAGTGGACCCCAGATCACTGTGTCTCCCTCTGCTTCCAGCTGACTTTGGCATCTCAGCCCAGATCGGGGCGACGCTGGCCAGACGCCTCTCTTTCATTGGGACACCCTACTGGTGAGGGGCACCCAGCGGGCAGCTAGGAGTGGAGTGCGGGCCGGTGGCTTTTCCCACCCTGGTTCCCTGGGAACCTCCTGCCTGGCTCCGTGCCCCTGTCTCTTCCTTCCTCCACTGGAGATTCTTTCCTTCTCTCTGGGTCTCTCTTGAGTTTTCCATTTCTCTCTCTCTCTTTGTGCCTCTTTCTGCCTGTTCCTCTCGGTGATTGTTGATTTTTATGTTGACTTCTCTGTCCCTCCATATCCATTTCTGTCTTGTCCCTGTGGCTCAGTTTGGAGCACCCTCTGTCTCTTCGCTCTGTCTCTCTGTCTCTTCGCTCTGTCTCTCTCTCTGTCTCTTCGCTCTGTCTCTCTCTGTCTCTTCGCTCTGTCTCTCTCTCTGTCTCTTCGCTCTGTCTCTCTGTCTCTTCGCTCTGTCTCTCTCTGTCTCTTCACTCTGTCTCTCTCACTCTCTGTCTCTGCCTCACTATCTTTTTATTTATTTGTTTGTTTTTAGATTCAGGGTCTCACTCTGTGGCACAGGCTGGATCGCAGAGGCACAATCAAGTCTCATTATAGCCTAGAACTCTTGGGTTCAGGAGATCCTCCCACCTCAGCCTCCCAAGTAGCTGGGACCACAGGTGTGCAGCATGACACCTGGCTAATTTTCAAAATTTGTGTACAGATGGGCTTTTTTTTTTTCCTTCAGATGGAGTTTTGCTCTGTCACCCAGGCTGGAGTGCAGTGGCATGATCTCAGCTCACTACAACCTCCGCCTCCCAGGTTCAAGCAATTCTCTGGCCTCAGCCTCCTGAGTAGCTGGGATTATAGACACAAGCCCCCATGCCCGGCTAATTTTTGTATTTTTAGTAGAGACAGGGTTTCACCACATTGATCAGGCTGGTCCTGAACTCCTGACCTCAGGTGATCTGCTCGCCTCAGCCTCCCAAAGTGCTGCAATTACAGGCATGAGCCACTGTGCCCAGCTGAGGTGGGGTCTTTATAAGTTGCCTAGGCTGGTCTCAAACTTCTTGGCCTAAGCCATCCTCCTTGCTCAGCCTCCCAAAGTGCTGGGGTCGCGGGCGTGCACCGCACCTGGCCCACGCCTTTGTCTTCATCTGCCTCTGTCTGTCCTTACTCCTGTCTCTCCGTCTCTCCGTCCGACTCTGTGTGCTGCGTCTCCCCTCACCTCCTTCCCCTTCTCTGCCCCTCCTCCCTTTCCTATCCCCATGCCACCTTTGGCTCCCTGAGCATGTCTGCCCCCAGGATGGCTCCAGAAGTGGCAGCCGTGGCCCTGAAGGGAGGATACAACGAGCTGTGTGACATCTGGTCCCTGGGCATCACGGCCATCGAGCTGGCGGAGCTACAGCCACCGCTCTTCGACGTGCACCCTCTCAGGTAGGCAGGCGTGGGGTCCCCAGGCCCAGAGATCCTGCCCAGCCCTGTCCTGAAGCCACCTCAGCTTCCGCCTTCCACAGCAGGAATGCCCAATTCAGGGGCTGCCACTTGAGCCTACCTTAGCATGTGCCTCAGCTCTATTTTTAAAATTTAATTTAATTCAATTTATTTATTTATTTTTTTAAGATGGGGTTCCACCACGATGGCCAGGCTGGTCTTGAACTCCTGACCTCAGGTGATCCACCCACCTTGGCCTCCCAAAGTGCTAGGATTACAGGTGTGAGCGACTTTGCCCAGCAATTTATTTTTTTGTTATTTTATTTTATTTATTTATTTTTTCGAGATAGAATCTTGCTCTGTTACCTAGGCTGGAGTGCAATGGCAGATTTTGGCTCATTGCAACCTCCACCTCCCAGGTTCAAGCAATTCTCCTGCCTCAGCCTCCCGAGTAGCTGGGATTACAGGCACGTGCTACCATGCCCAGCTAATTTTTGTATCTTAGTAGAGGCAGGGTTTCACTATGTTGGCCAGGATAGTCTTGATCTCTTGACCTACAGGCAAGCATTGCCACACCCAGCTATTTAAAAATTTTTTTTTCTAGAGATGAGGGTCTCATTATGTTGCCCTGGCTGGTCTCCAACTCCTGGCTCAAGCTATCTTCCCACCTTGGCCTCCCAAAGTGTTGGGATTACGGGCATGAGCCACTGCACCTGGCCTTAGCGTAGCTCCATACGCCATAAATGGCTTCCCTTAGGAGAGGCACCCTGGTGCACTGTAAAACCCGAAACTCACTTCCATTCTGTTTCTCCCTTTGCCCTCTGCTGACCTCAGTGCTACCAGGAACCCCTCAAGCCATGAGGTCTGGCCCCCTTGAGGGTCTGAACCCCATGTCCTTTCCCTACCATTCTAGAGTTCTCTTCCTCATGACCAAGAGTGGCTACCAGCCTCCCCGACTGAAGGAAAAAGGCAAATGGTATGAGAGGGTGACAGGAGGGAGGGGGAGTGAGGGCAGGGCTGGGGCTGGGTGGCCTGATGGGAGGGTCTCTGGTCCCCTCACCCAGAACCTGGCTTTTTCTTCCCAAGGTCAGCTTCCTTCCACAACTTCGTCAAAGTCACCCTGACTAAAAGCCCCAAGAAACGACCCGGCGCCACCAAGATGCTCAGTGTAACCCTCCCTTCCCCAGGAAGCCCCCAGCCCAGGATTCCCCGGGGCCCTCCCACAACTCCCAAGATGGACTCCCGCTCTTGTCGCCCAGGCTGGAGTGCAGTGGCACGATCTTGGCTCACTACAACCTCTACCTCCTGGGTTCAAGTGATTCTCGTACCTCGTATCTGAGGACATGGATAACTTGGTTCCCCTGCGGCCTTTCCAAAGTCCCTAGTGCCTCAGAACTTCCCAGGACCAGCCCCCACCACCAAAGACACTCCGGGTTGTACCCCAGACCTTTCCCAGATCCCCTGAGTTGCTGGAACTCACAAATTCCCAAGGGATTCAAGACTTGTTCCTGGGTGTCCTCTTGAATCCCTGGGGAACCACTGTCTCTTCCAAGACAACTCTGGAATTCTCCCAGCCCCACTCTGAGAACCCTAAATTTTTCTAATTCCTTGAAACTTCTTAGAATTCCCCAGGCCGGCTGGGCATGGTGGCTCAAACCTGTAATCCCAGCACTTTGGGAGGCTGAGGCAGGTGGATCACTTGAGGTCAGAAGTTCAATACCAACCTGGCCAACATGGTGAAACCCCATCTCTAGGAAAAATACAAAAATTAGCTAAGTGTAGTGGTGCATGCCTGTAATCCCAGCTACTTGTGAGGCTGAGGTGGAAGAATCGCTTGAGTCCAGGAGGCGGAGGCTATAGGGAGCCGAGATAGCACCACTGTACTCCAGCCTAGGTGACAGGGTGAGACCCTGTATAAAAAAAAAAAATTATCTGGGCATGGTGGCACGAGCCTGTAATCACAGCTACTCGGGAGACTGAGGGAGGAGAATCGCTTAAGCTGATAAGATGGAGGTTGTAGTGAGCCGAGATTGTGCCTGGGTGACAGAGCAAGACTGTCTAAAAAAAAAAAAAAGGAATCCCCCCAGGCCTCTGAGTTCCCTGGATTTCCCCATCCTCTCCCTCCACTGGCTCCTTCTCCCTGCCTAGACTCCTTTAGCCCATCCCCAAGGCCCTGCACTAGCCCTCTCTGTCCACACCAGCCCTCTGGACAAGGTCACCTCTTCCCTCCCCGCAGCATCAACTGGTATCCCAGCCTGGGCTGAACCGAGGCCTCATCCTAGATCTTCTTGACAAACTGAAGAATCCTGGGAAAGGACCCTCCATTGGGGACATTGAGGACGAGGAGCCCGAGGTGAGAGCCTTGGCTGACAAGAGCCCTGGGGACCTCTTGGTCTTTCTCAGGCTGTGCTTGCTGCCAGGAGTGGCTTCCTGCCACCTCTCTTAGGGAGAAAGCAGGGTGGGAAGATGGGGAACTTGGTATACAAGGCTGCGTGCCCAGAGCGTTACAAGAGAGCAGATGGACCCTGGCATGGTGGGGGGCTGCTTTGGGGCTCTGAGCCCTCATGTGGCTGCCCCTCTGCCTAGCTACCCCCTGCTGTCCCCCGGCGGATCAGATCCACACACCGCTCCAGCTCTCTGGGGATCCCCGACACAGACTGCTGTCGTGAGTAGAGAATCCTTATGTTCGGGGACACTTGACCCTATAATTGACCTAAGAGAGCCCCTTCCCCTACCGTCAGACCACCAGAGACCCTCAGTATCATCTGATCCTATAACAGACCCAATCTCATCAGCACCTGTCCTGCAAAATTACCGTAGAGGCTGGGTGCGGTGGCTCACGCCTGTAATCCTAGCATTTTGGGAGGCCAAGGTGGGTGGACTGTCTGAGGTCAGAAGGTTGAGACCAGCCTGGGTAACACGGTGAAACCCCCTTTCTGCTAAAAATACAAAAATTAGCCTGGCGTGGTAGTACACACCTGTAGTCCCAGCTGCTTGGAAGGCTGAGGTGGGAGGATCACTTGAACGTGGGAGGTGGAGGTTACAGTGAGCCAAGATCACACCACTGCACTCCAGCCTGGGTGACAAGAGTGAGACCATCTCAGGAAAAAAAAAAAAAAGAAAGAAAGAAAATGGCCATAGAGTCCCCAGGGAGACCTCAGAAATCTCATCAGAACCTTGATACCCAAATGGATCCTGAAAATAAACACTGTGTAATTACAGTGAGCCCCCAACTTCCTAATCCCAAATCTTACTTGTTTATTTTTTTTGTGACAAGATCTTGCTCTGTCGTCCAGTCGTCCAGGCTGGAGTGCAGTGGCGTGATCACAACTCACTGCAGCCTCAAACTTCTTGGGCTCCAGCAATCCTCCTGTCTCAGCCTCCTCAGTAGCTGGGACTACAGGCTTATCCACCACACTTGGCTAATTTTTTTTTTTGAGATGGAGTCTCACTCTGTTGCCCGGGAGTGCAATGGTGCGATCATGGCTCGCCACAACCTGTCTTCTAGGTTCAAGTGATTCTCCTGCCTCAGCCACCTGAATAGCTGGGATTATAGGTGCACACCACGATGTCCAGCTAATTTTTATATTTTCTTTCTTTTTCTTTTTTTTTCTTTTTTTCTTTTTTTTTTGAGACAGAGTCTTGTTCTGTCACCAGGCGCCAGGCTGGAGTCCAGTGGCACAACCTCGGCTCACTGCAACCTCTACCTCCTGGGTTCAATCAATTCTCCTGCCTCAGCCTCCCAAGTAGCTGGGACTACAGGTGTGCGCCACCATGCCTAGCTAAGTTTTGTATTTTAGTAGAGACGGGATTTCACCATGTTGGCCAGGATGGTCTCAATCTCTTGACCTCATTATCCGCCTGCCTCGGCCACCCAAAGTACTGGGATTATAGGTGTAAGCCACTGCACTCGGCCTAATTTTTGTATTTTCAATAGAGATGGGGATTCACCATGTTGGCCAGGTTAGTCTCGAACTTCTGACCTCAGGTGGTCCACCCACCTCAGCCTCCCAAAGTGTTGGGATTACAGGTGTGAGCCACCTTGCCTGGCCACTTGGCTAATTTTTAATCATTTTTTGTAGAGATGGGGTCTCTCCATGTTGTCCAGGCTGATCTCAAACTCGTGGGCTCCAGCGATCTGCCTGCCTCAGTCTTCCAAAGTCCTGGGATTATAGGCATTAGCCACTGCACCCGGTCTTCATCCCAAATTTGACCCCTAAATGAGACCCTTGTAAACCAAGACCCCTCTCTGAAAGGGACAGTTCCGTGATTCTTTGCAGTCCCTAAGATCCTGACTGCAAACTCCCCAATCCTACTCTTTCTGTTCTTAAAGCCGTCTCACTACCCCTTGCCCCCAGCTCACTGTGGGCTATCTCCCCTCATCCACCCTAGGGCGGCACATGGAGTTCAGGAAGCTCCGAGGAGTGGAGACCAGACCCCCAGCCGACACGGTGAGATGCTGCCCTCCCCTCACTGCCACACCTCCTGCTTCCCCGAGGCCTCTGTTGACCCTTTTCCTATTCCACAGGCTCGCCGACAGCCCACCAGAGACCTCAAGAGCAGCAGCCCCAGGTCAGGGACCCCAGAGAGGGCGGGGAGGGTCTGGGATGTGTGCAAGGCCCCCAAGGCTCATACCTGTCACCCTTCAGGAAGCAACTGTCTGAGTCGTCCGATGATGACTATGACGACGTGGACATGTAAGTGAGGCCCTGCCTGCAGCTCGGCAGGCCCCACCTCGGCCCCCACCTTCCTATAAGCCCCCGACATGACCTTTCCTCTACTGACTCCACTGTACCCCTGCCTGTCTTCTAGCCCTGAGCCCTGAGTCCTGACCAGACCCTCATATGCAGCCCCCTAGGCCCTGTTCCCTAACCCCACCTCCCTTAACCCTTCACCTCCAACCCCTGACGCCCAACCTGATCCCAGCTCCAGCTCCTACCTTCCTTCTACCTTCTGTTTTTTGTTTGTTTTTTTTGAGACGGAGTCTCACTCTGTCACCAAGGCTGGAGTACAATGGTGCAATCTCGGCTCACTGCAACCTCTACCTCCTGGGTTCAAGCAATTCTCCTGCCTCAGCCTCTCAAGTAGCTGGGCCTACTGGCGCATGCTACCATGCCCAACTAATTTTTGTATTTTTAGTAGAGAGGGGTTTTCACCATGTTGGCCAGGATGGTCTCAATCTCTTGACCTCGTGATCTGCCCGCCTCAACCTCCGAAGTGCTGAGATTACAGGCGTGAGCCACTGTGCCCAGCCCCTTCTACCTTCTTATAGTCTTTGACCTGAACCCCAATGTCAGCCCCCCACCTGCTCTCCACCCCACAGCTGACCCCAGTTCCTTCTAGAATGTACTGCCACTCCAATCTCTGACTCGACCCAACCTATCCTGCATGACCCTGGACCCTAAGCCACGTCCTAGTCTGAAACTCCTCCCACATGTCACTCTCACCCCAGACCCACCCCAGCCGTCAGCCCCAGCCTTTAGCTTTTCCTGACTTTTTGCCTACTCTCAGGCTGAACCTTGGCACCTGGAAATTTCCCAAAGGCCAGACGCCGAGCTCCAGATCCAGACCCAACAGTCAGCCCAGGCCCCCATGTTCCCCAGTCCACAGGCAGACTCAGGCTCCAGGGACGTGCACTTGCTCCACCCATCATGTGTGACAGCCTGTGTGTGGTGCCAGCACAGGGAGAGCTGGGCCACAGCGCTGATGTCACCTGTGTCACTAGGGTAGTGTAAAGATGCCAAGCTGTGGTGCACTGTCAGCACTCCACCTCCAAGAGCTGCTGTTACTGTTATTCATCCTATTTTTTGAGACAAGCTAATCATTTTTTGTAGAGATGGGGTCTTGTCATGTTGTCCAGGCTGGTCTCAAACTCACGATTTGCTTTGGCGCCCAGGCTGAGTGCAGGGGTGCGATGACGGCTTACAGCAGCCTCAACTTCCTAAGTAGCGAGGGCCACAAGTGCTCCCTACCACGCCTGGCTAATTTTTAATTTTTTTGTAGAGACGGGATCTCACTGTGCTGTCCAGACTTGAGCCCAGTCTCAAACTCCTGGGCTCAGGCCATCCTCCTGTCCTGGCCTCCCAAAGCGCCGTGATTATAGGCATGAGCCACCATGTCCAGCCTGGTTATTAATCCTTTAATCCTCAGCTCCAGCCAGAACCAGTCACTCTCCTCACCTCAAACCCCAGTCCCAGGCCTCCAGCCCAGAACCATGCCATCTTCCCTGAGTCCTTGTTTCCCAGGCCCACAGCAATTTAGCCCATCTTTGTGTTTCAGCCCCACCCCTGCAGAGGACACACCTCCTCCACTGCCCCCCAAGGTAAGGCCGTGGGCCAGAGCTGGGAGGATGGGGCCTCAGGGCTGCTGGGGGCCAGCAGGCCAGGTCCTTAGATGCTGGGATACTGGGCTTTCCAGGGCAGGGAATCGGGGAGACCAGGATGATGGCTACATTGGCATCTGGAAGTGGCATCCCTCAACCTCAGGGTGGGATTCAAAATATTTAGCCTCTTGGACACTGGTCAGTAGCTGGTCCCAGGAAGTCCCTGCTGTATCCAGCATTAACCTATTAGTTTCTAGAGTGTGTTGATGTCTGGGCTGGGGGTGTCAGGGGAAGGCTGCAGGGGGCACAAGATGTTGTGGGGAGGCTCAGAGCCATGGCTGTTAGTTCTAGTGGAGGCAGGGACTAGAGATGCAAAAGGCTGCCCTCTCTGAGATCATCTGATGTATTTCCCCATGCTCCGTTCCTATCTCCAAAGCCCAAGTTCCGTTCTCCATCAGACGAGGGTCCTGGGGGTATAGGGGATGATGGTCAGCTGAGCCCGGGGGTGCTTGTCCGGTGTGCCAGTGGGCCCCCACCACACAGCCCCTGTCCTGGGCCTTCCCCATCCATCAGCAGCCCCCATCTCACCGCCCATTCAGGTAATGGGACAGGCTGGGGTGGAGGGTGGGAAGGGGTGGGGGGTATTCGGGGTTGATTTTCACTTAACCCTTCTCAGAACCCTCACTCTGGAACCCACCCTCCTGGGAGCTCGACAGGCCCCCACTCCTGCCCCCCAAGAAGGAAAAGATGAAGAGAAAGGTGAGGTTTAACTCTGCTGAGGACTCGAACCTCTAGACTGGGCTGCCTGGTGGGGTGAGGAGGGGGCGGCAGGACTGACAGTAACAGGTGACATTTGTTGAGCACTTCTCTGTGCCCGACAATGACCTGCGCCTGGCTTTTTTTTTTTTTATTAATATTTTTAAATGCAGTGGCTCATGCCTATAATCCCAGCACTTTGGGAGGCTAAGGTTGGTGGATCACGAGGTCAGGAGTTTGAGACCAGCCTGGTCCACATGGTGAAACCCCGTCTCTACTAAAAATACAAAAAATTAGCCTGGCATCGTGGTACACGCCTGTAGTCCCAGCTACTCAGGAGGCTCAAGCAGGAGAATCGCTTGAACCCAGCAGGCAGAGGTTGCAGTTAGCCATGATCGCCCCACTGTACTCCAACCTGGGCCAGGTGCCTTTAAAGAAGGCACAAAGGCAGGGAGGGGGAGGAGCTTAATGGGGACAGGGCGTGGCCGGGCTGAAACAGGGGCGGAGCTTGTTACACAGGATTTGGTGATCAAAGATGCATAGAGGGCAGCCAGGTACAGTGGCTCACGCCTGTAATCCCAGCTACTTGGGAGGCTGAGAAGAATTGCTTGAGCTTAGAAGGCGGAGTTTGCATGCAGTGAACCAAGATTGCACCACTGCACTCCAGCGTGGTGACAGAGTGAGACTCCATCTTCAAAAACAAAACTGATGGCTGGGCATGGTGGCTAACACTTGTAATCCTGGCACATTGGGAGGCCGAGGCAGGTGGATCACATGAGGCCAGAAGTTCAAGACCAGCCTGGACAACATGGCAAAACCCCATCTCTACTAAAAATACAATTAGCTGGCTGTGGTGGCTCTTACCTGTGGTCCCAGCTACTCAGAAGGCTTAGGCACAAGAATCGCTTGATCTTGGGAAGCAGAGGTTGCAGTGAGCTGAAATCATGTCATTGCATTCCAGCCTGGGCAACAGAGTGAGACTGTCTTTAAAAAAAAAAAAAAGAAAAGAAAAAGGCGGATCTTAACTTGGAGCTCTTGTTTTCTTGACTGACAATCTAGGAACAGTTG
>CAUYQU010009325.1:0-42202 GCA_963574635.1 Cheracebus regulus | reverse complement strand
GCGCTTCCAATTGCTGTTTTCCTTGTGGGGATGGGACCAGCCGAGCCCGTCCGTCCCGTACACTCCGCACCGGGAAGCGCCGCGCTGGGGCGCCGGCAAAACAGCCGCGCCGGCCAAACGAGTCGCACTGGTGACCCGTGTGGCTCCTCTGCCGGGAATCTCCCGGTCTGTGGGCTACAAAAATTCGTCGGAAAGTGCGGCGTCCACTCGTTCTCTTCGCTTTCACTGGGAGCTACATTCCTCAGCTGTTGCTATCGGCCATCTTGGATCTCTCTCTCAATTTTTGTATTTTTAGTAGACACAAGGTTTTGTCATGTTGGCCAGGCTGGTCTTGAACTCCTGACCTCAAATGATTCACCCACCTCGGCCTCCCAAAGTGCTGAGATTACAGGCATAAACCACCATGCCCAGCCCAAAAAATTTGAATCTAGAATTTTTTTAAATTTGTTAAAGTTGCCTGGGTGCAGTGGCACACACCTTAGTCCCAGCTCCTTGGGACGCTGAGGCTGGTTGAACACTTGAGCACTGGAGTTCAAGACCAGCCTGGGCAACATAGCAATACCCTATCTCTTTAAAAAAAATTTTTTTAATTAAAAATAAAAACAAAATTTTAAAAAGGCCAGGCAGGGTGGCTCAAGCCTCTAATTCCAGCACTTTGATAGGCCAAGGCGGGCAGATCACAAGGCCAAGAGATTGAGACTATCCTGGTCAACATGGTGAAACCCCATCTCTACTAAAAATACAAAAATTAGCTGGGCACAGTGGCACGTGCCTATAGTCCCAGCTACTCAGGAGGCTGAGGCAGGAAAATCGCTTGAACCCAGGACACAGAGGTTGCAGTAAGCCAAGATCACGCCACTGCACTCCAGCCTGGTGACAGAGTGAGACTGTCTCAAAAAAAAAAAAAAAGTTTGCTTAAGAAAATCCTTCATTGCACTATAGCCAGTTACCATCTTACCATCTTTCATTCCCTTACTTCTTCATCTTAGAATAATTAAGAATTCTTAATAATTATCCCAGGAGAATTTAAAATTCTCTTTAACATTTCATTTTTGCTTTTCAATTTTTATGTGTACCAAAATTCCAAATAATAGTTAAAAATAACCTCAACAAGTAATGTTTGTACACTGAATAAACACCATAAATTGGCAACACAACGCCTATTGTATTCAATTATAGACATGACCTTTTTCCCCCCTCAATACCTGAAACTTATGCACAGGAAGAACATCAAAAAATTCATGTGCAAGATAAAAGCTGTGTCCTATTTAAAAAGAGGAAAAGAATTAATATTTCCACATTTTACAGGAATTCTTTTGAACACTAACCGTAAAATAGAAAATGCCTCCTTCCTCCATAATCATCACTATCACACAATTATCTACCTCTTTATGGAAAATTTACACTGCAGAACATACAAAAGAACAATTATGACTGTTCTTATCTTACACATAAATGGGGTCAGAGAATGGAAATATCTCAAATATCAGTTAAATCTTTTATTCATCACTAGGCTTGAAGGAAATTAGAACTCAGATCTGTTAGCTGGAAGGGAATTTGATTTCATAAAATCAGGCTTCACAGCCAGAGAAGTCTGAGGCCAGGAATGGCTTGAGGTCCCTTGCCCAAGATCGTACCCTCACTTTAGCTTTGAGTCAGGATTCTTCAGTATTCCTGACTAGTGCAGGGATTTTACCCCATAGTTTGCCTGTCTTTAGGCAAGTAAGAATTTTTTTAAAATTCAATAACTAAACTGAACCCACCTACTAACACTGCTTCCATCAGCCCTGGCTGCCTTGGGCTGCTCCGTCATCAGTACTACACTAGTTATAGGGAAACACAAAAGTACAATGGAGATTTATATTTTGTTTGGGATTCTACAAAACTACATGAAATAAACTGCTACTTAATGTTAGGCAACTTTATTTTCTATTATGATGCTCTTTTCTAGAAAAAAATAGGCTACTCTATGGATAAGGAACTTGGCAGCAGTACCTCATAATCTGTTACATTGCTGTAAAAAGTTATGATCCCGTCACTACTGTGAGGACTGTGATCAAAATTCTTTCATTAATCCATGTAAAAGTAATTACCTTTTGGAACATCGTGCAGATCTCGGTACCAGGAAATTGGAATCCCAGATTTAGTGACACCTTTCATATACACTGGGGATTCAGCATTTCGCTCTAATGGGACCTTCTCTTCGGTCAGTGTCAATGCTTGAATCTCACTTAATTTTTGGCTCACCTCTACCAGATGTACTGAAATGTCACAGTTTTTCAGCACAGATCCAAGTTGACTAAATACCTAAATATCAAAAGGAGAAAAAAATGGGCAAAATACAATGTGTTAAGGAGGTTTTAAGTTTCCTAATCATTAACATCAATGATTTAGTCATGTCACAATAGAAGTAACATTTCAGAGAGATTTGTTCCTTACCGAAGCCACTCTCCAGCAGTCTATAAGAATCATAACCTATTAGTTATTAAGCATAATCTAAATAAGAAATGAACAACACACAATTTGGTTTCCTAATGATAAATTATAACAAATGAAAATAAAAGATTTGGCATCTGATAAAAATAATGATTCAGATTATGAAGTCTAAAAAAAGACCAAGGAAATAAAATGTAGACAGACTTGATTTGAAATGCCTCTAAGTCTAGGAAATAATCTCATCTTTGAGATAAGAACTCTAACCTCAAAGATCCAAATCTGAATGGCACTGAAAACCTGACAGCTTAACTCTGGGGTCTGTCACATATTCAATTTTTATTTAGTTACCCATTTTTTCACTGTTGTAAACATGCAAGGGAAAAAAGAAAATGCTAATATTTTACCAGTCTTTTATGGCTAAATATTCAATAGCAAAAGCATAAAGTGTATCAATGTTATTTTTCATTTAAATGTAATTTTTACTGGTGACCTGCCTCCAATTAATACTTCTGAGATATGAATTTGCACATAAAGACTGATAATATGAACAAGATGACTTTTCTAAATTTAGTTTTGAGATCAAAACACATATGGAAAAACTTCCCAGGAGAAATTCCTTCAGAAAGTAAGATCAACAATAAAACAGGTGATACAATATAAGAAACTTTGATGTTAGTAGATACTTCTTAGGCTATTTGCTTTACACCCCTTTAAATTCTTTGGCTTTTAAGAGTTCTTATGACTGAGTCTGGAAAAGCATCCTTCATACTTTTAAGGGCTCTGGAGTTGACTTTTAAAGTACTTGAACAAGAAAGTATTATTTGAGGCCCTTATTCAATATTTTATATTCAAATGACCTTGCTGAAAAACATAAAGCCCCAGAAATTTAAATTTGTGATGTTGTTTTCTTTCTTCAGCCAAATAATCAAGATTCTTATTTGTCATATGTTTATATATTTTTTAAATCCTTCAATTCCTAATTTAAAGCAAAAACCATAAAGCATCAAAAAATTTAGATTTATATTGAGTATGTTTTGAGACAGGGTCTCACTTTGTCACTCAGAGGCATAATAGCATATGAGCATGGGAGCTCACTGCAGCTGAAGCTCCTGGGCTCAAGCAATCCTCCCACCTCAGCCCCCCGAAACAGCTCGAACCGCAGACACATACTACTATGCCTGGCTAATTTTTCTTTTTTTTTTCTTTTCTTTTTTTTTTTTTGTAGAAATGGCTTGCCCATGTTGTTCAGACTGGTCTTGAACTTTGGGAATCTGGAGCTTTGGACTCCCAAAGTGCTAGGATTATAGGCTTGGACCATCACACCCAGCCATGTTTTGGACATTGAATTGCCAGGTACATATAAAATAAATTCAAAAAGACTAATGAGCTCCAAAATACTAAAACTATAAAAGTTTAATATATACTATAACTTATCAGGTACTGCAAACAACTGTCTTCCTAATAGTTTTATAAAATACTACATAGACTGATAGAAAGAATGATACAAGAAAGAATATCCATCATCTGGTTAAAGAAATGAGACATGGACTTATCTCTAAAGCCCCTATGGACTCCCTCTACCCTTGGGAGTCACCACCATTCTGAATCTTGAGTTAATAATACCCAGACTTTTCTTTACAAATGTTACTAAATATATTTGTATCACTAAATATATATTGTTTAATGTTGACTATTTTTTGGTTTGTATATAAATACAATCATACAATATGAACTCTTTTGCAAATTGCTACTTTCACACATCTTGTTTCATATTGAATATTGTTATGTTCTGCTGTGATTGCATGCATTCTTGCAGCTCTTGGTACTCCACTGTATGAATATACCACAATTAACTGACTCATTTATCCATCTGATAGGCATTTGTGTTGTTTCGGCTTTCCACTATTTTATACAATGCTGCTATCTTCTTGTATGTCTCTCCTGGTACACAAAACACTAGTTTCTCTAGGGTTTATCACTAGCAGTAAAATTGCTGGGTCATACAATATAAGAAACTTTGATGTTAGTAGATAATGGCCAACAGCTTTTCAAAATGGTTGTAGAAGGCTGGGCGTGGTAGCTCACGCCTGTAATCACAACACTCTGGGAGGCCGAGGCAGGCAGACTACTTAAGGCCAGGAGTTCAAGACCAGCCTCACCAACATGGTAAAACACCTTCTCTACTAAAAATACAAAAATTAGCTGGGTGTGGTGGTCCACGCCTGTTATCCCAGCCACTCAGGAGGCTGAGGCACAAGAACCGCTTGAACCTGGGAGACAGAGGTTGCAGTGAGCCAAGATCATACCACTGCACTCCAACCTGATTAACAGAGCAAGACTCTGTCTCAAACAAATCAATACAAAAAAAGGTGCCCACCTCAGCCTCCCAAAGTGCTGGATTACAGGCGTGAGCCACCAGGCTCGGCCTAAATATTTTATATAATTAAAAACTTTCCTTCCTGAGAAAACAAATACACTCTCCCATAATGTCTTCTAAATGTTTACTATTTTTAGCTTTCACATTCTCCCCTCCACTCCATTTTTTTTAGCTTACAGAAAACAGAAAGTAATGACTGATTACATTATTCTGACATGATATATTAGCTGAGAAATATGAAATTAAGGAACTGAAAACCAATGAAATCAGCATGGTTTGCAAACTCAGAAGTACTAAAATTCACTTATATGAGACTTAAGACATTCTTTTATTACCTACCCTCAAAATATCTCCCACGAGGGTACCCCTACCTGGGCCCAGTTCCACCAGCTGGAAAGCTGTGCTTTTTCCAGTGGCCATCCATTCACTAATGAACCATATTCCTAGTAGCTATGACAAGGGGAAAAAAAAACACATATTAAAGTATTATAAAGTATAAAAGTACACCACAATATAAAACTCCACATAAATATGCACTATATGCAAAAAAGCAAAACATGTACAGCCGTATGTATGTTATTTAATACATACATTTCCTATCTACAAGACACAGGAACTTCCTGGGACTATATCACAACATACACCATTTAGGAAGATTAATAGGAAAAAATAAGGCAGCCTCTGCTATAAAAGGTCCATGGCATAGATAAGAGGGTATCACTAACAGAAAGGTATTAATATTTGAAAGCAAATAAACAGATGAAATGTGATCATACCATTTCTTCATATTCATATGATTTACACAATTACATGGCTCTTATATAACTAATGCTTTTCAATACTCACATTCTACTTCCTCTTGTACACTATTTCCTATTTCTAAATTCACAGAAGGTACTTATGTAAAAATGAACTAGAATTCTGTTTACTAAAGGAAGACTTGGCCAGTCACGGTGGCTGGCCTGTAATCCCAACACTTTGGGAGGCCGAGGCGGGCGGATCACCTGAGGTCGGGAGTTGGAGACCAGCCTGACCAATATGGAGAAACTCCATATCTACTAAAAATACAAAATTAGTCACGCATGTACCATGCCTGTAATCCCAGCTACTCGGGAGGCTGAGGCAGGAGAATCCCTTGAACTCATGAAGCGGAAGGTTGCAGTGAGCCAAGATCACGCCATTGCACTCCAGCCTGGGCAACATTAGCAAAACTCTGTCTTAATACTGTAGCTATGGCCAAAATCATGACTGGGAGCTTTAGAGTTTATCTTAATTCCCCTAATTCTTCAGTGCTCTTTTTTATCTTCTCTCTCTTCCTTCTTGGGCACTCTCTACCTCTTTATTCACCTTTCCTTTTGTCTCTCTTCCTTCTTCCATTCTCTGATATCATCTGACTCTCCTTTTTCCATCCTCTTTATGATCCCCTCTTTTTCTTCTCTTTCTCTTTGTCCCTCTTATCTCTCCATTTTCCTTCCTACAGTGAAGTATAAACTTTTCAATTATTCTACCATTGTCTTCCCCTCCATTGCCTCTCTATTCCCTCGGTACATAAACTACTATAAAAACTTTTGATGAATCACAAAAAAGCTGTAGAACACATCTATAGAATAATATAATTTTATCTGCTCTCAAATGTTTGTAGTAGCTTCATTCATACTTTACATTGAATATTACCTCCCCAAAGATCTGACTTATTTCAGGTGAAGTAATGAAATCTCCTTTTTCACCTAGCATGTCACGGTGCACATAATAACCCTGAGTAAAAAGAGAAAACGGAGAAAAAAAATTAATTTTCAAATAAGGCTTTTTAAAACACCCCTCCAAAATCTTAATGTAAAAGTGAAATAATTATTTAGTAAGAAAGGTCTCTACTCTAAATAAGCAAGGGAAACACAGCGTCTTTACCCAAATTTTACAAAGTGATAGTCATTTTACAAAACTAGTAGAAAAACAATTACACCTTGACCATAAAGGCAGAAGTCATGTAACATCCATTGCTGCACTCAATACGGTTCCTCCCCTCCCCACTCCTACACGCAACACAGCAAGACCCTGCCGACTCCTCCAGCCTCCTCTCCATATTCTAACACTTTCTGTCTCACATAAAGGCTCTGCCTGCTGGTGATGTTCTGTTTCTTGATTTGGGTACTGGTTACATGAGAGCTTTTGCTTTGTGAAAATTCACTGAGCTATAAACTTGTGATTTATGAACTTTTCCACATGAATATTACATCCAGAAAAAGGGGTTTTTTAATTAGCCTTGCTTGTCCAGATGTCCATGCCACTGAGAATCCTCATCCTTCTCCCTTTTCATCTCTCCCTGGCAGTCTTATACTCATCCTCTGAATCTGCTCAAATGCCACCTTGTTGACCTCCTCCAGCCCTCCAACCTAAGGCCAAATCCAGCGCCACCTTTGCTGAGCTTGTCTATGTTCTTCACCACAAAGTATAGTTGTTTGCTGAAGAAGATCATGCCTTACTTATCTTCATATCCCAAGTGTTAGCATGATGCCTAACCTTCAAGAAACACTCAAGAATTGTGTTTAAAATTTCCTATGCTTCTCAAGCTCCTATTCTACTGCCTCAACACAGGTGACATGGGCCTCGGCCTCACTCAGGAATTAAAGAATATTATAAAATACAACTTCCTCAGCTTCCCAACCCCACCTGGCCTCCACCTAATCCCATTTGTTCCTGGGGACTCAAAGAATGCAACGCCTTCCCCTTCTCCTCTTATCCAAATCTAATCCCTCCACCTGTGCTCTGGCCTGCCATTCGTCATACAACTCCAATGGATCCTGTTAATCATCCCCCTCTCTTCCAGTTTCAACTTTCCCCCTTTAGCATTCAAAATAAATCAAGTCACTCCTATCTTTAAAAAACTTTTTTCATTCTATACAACATCTCTCCTTCTAGGCTTTCTACTTCCATTCACAAGGAAACATGATAGGGATATTTACCCTTATTTGTTATGAACCACCCTGGTAGTCCAGGGAAGCCTATAGGCCCCTTCACGGAGTGCTTCTAAATGCACAGAACTACAAAAGAAATATCTGAGAAAATGTATCAAATTTTTTTTTAATGTGATACATATACTTCTTTACTAGTGTATTAAAAACATAATCAGGCTGAGCAAAGTGGCTCACGCCTGTAATCCCAACACCGTGGAAGCCAAGACAGGCAGATCACATAAGGCCAGGAGTTCAAGACCAGCCTGGTCAACAAAGCAAAACTCCATCTCTACTGAAAATAGAAAAAACCTAGCCAGGTGTGGAAGCATATACCTGTAATCCTGAGGCACAAGAATCCTTTGAACCCAGGAGGCAGAGGCTGCACTGAGCCGCGATCACACCACTGCACTCCAGTCTGGGCGACAGAGTGAGACTCTGTCTCAAAAAAAACCAACCAAACAAAAAAGCACATAAACAAGCCAAAGACCCAATTATTAACAAAATTTTGAAGGATGAGCACGATGATATTCTGAGATACCTGTGATCACTGTATTATGATAAGAAAATACCAACGATCTCCACAGATGACAAAGTCACAAGTATTGCTGATGCTACTGGTTGCTGTGTATGTTCATAATTGAAGAAATGCTAAATTTCAGTTGAAAGTTAGTGAAAATAAAGGTGTAATATTTTTTCCATCCAGGTTTATGAAACCCCTGATTTCTATTAAAGGGTCCTCTTAAATTTTAGAGTTACCCCAAGTCTCAATGCTGGGAAATCTTCCTTTCTCTCCGTACCCTCTCCCTGGTTCCTTGGTTTTAAATATCACCTATATACTGATGACAAGCAAATGTATATATGCCTGCCCAATCTTTCTTCTGAACACCAGACTCTTATAGCCAATTGTCTACTTTCTATCTCCACCTGAATGTCATTGCTAACAAAATATGTATAAAATGCAGCTCCCACTGTAGGCCCTCTCCCCAGTACTCCTCCAAACCTGGTCCTGTATGTCTTAATCTCAATCAAAGGTACCATCATCACCCAATTGCTCAAGCTAAAACTACAAATCAGTCTTGATTGCTCCGTTCCATCACTCAATCCATGGCCAAATCCTGTCAGTCCATTTCTAAACCCCTCTCTTCTATTTGTCGTACCACCACAGTAGCCTAAGCCACCTATCTTGTAGCCCTGCCTACCGGCACTGAAAGAAAGACACTGGCCTTGGGTAAACCTTGACACTTGAGTCACATCACCATATCCAACAGCAATTATGAAACCAACCTCAGAATTCCACAGAGGTCATATTTCAACCCAGCAAAAGGTGAAATATCCTAAAATAAAAGACTACAGGCTTTCACCAAATGGGTCTGTAGAACAGACAAGGAAACGTGGTTCAGAAAGCTGATTGTGCTTAATCCTAGAACAGTGAAGATACAAACTGCATTCTCACCAGCACATGTGAGAAAACCCAGCACATGTCTCCAATGCCAGCTGAGGCCATTCCAACACAGGCAAATTTCCAGGCAACAAATTCCTATTTCCTGTTGCCTGTTGGAGATTTCCACCTAAGAGTCCCACACACTTCAAATTCATATATCAGACTGAACTCTCCATCCTTTCTCCTCCTGCATTCCCTCCTCCCAAAACAATGAATCCACACCACCTACCATCAGCCAAGGTAGGAAAGTCATCCTTTCCGCATCATAAATCTAATAAGCTACATTCTGTCTCCTAAACACTCTTGGACCGTGTCCTCTCCTCTTTATTGGCACTGCCTCTGACTTGAGCCAGCCTTAACCAATTGACAAATTATCTGTCCCCAGGTCCTCAGAAATGGCTCTTCCCCTGGCAGGCACCCCCACTGCCTGGGCTGAGGACCTTCGGGCTTCTCCCTCCTGGCTCGCACCTCGCAAATCGGCTAGAGAGCGCCTAGTCTTCGGGCTACCCGACCCATACCTTGGCTGGGTTGGTCAACACCTCCTTCATGTACTCGGCCACAGTGATGGGGCCAGTGGACTTTATTTTGTAAATAAGATGTCTCAGCATCGGCGTCACCGGGTTGTTTTCTGCAGGCTCATTCCCGGAGCTGAAGTATTTCCCTCTCCAAATAGAGGGAATGACTGCGAAAAACACAGATTAAACAGGTCCCATGATAAATCTTAATATTCACGAGCGCAAGCAGCCTTAGCGTTTTCAAAGCAGCTTCGTGAACCCTTAACCTCGCCCCATCGCAGACCGCGGGCTATGCTTAGCACGCCCACAGGGCGCAGAGAAATCCCCCACTTGCCCACGACTACGCAGCCCCATCGCGTCTGTACTGGGCCCTTTCCAGCCCAAGGTACCTTCAAGGTGGAAGTGAGCCCCCGAGCCCTTAATCCCCCGGATCCCCCAACTGAGGAGCTGAGGAAGGCACCTCACACGTTTCCACGGCAACCAGGATTCCAGGGGACTGACTCTTACCTGCGCGCGCGACGGGCCACAGCGGCCCCACACCTGACCTCATCAAGACACTCATGCCCAAATTCTTAAGCTGGCTCGCTCCGCCAGGAGCTAGAGCTTAGACTATTTCCGGGAGAAGACACGCCCCGGCAGGAAGTACGTGATGGGCCAAGCGGAAGTAAGCCGAGTTCCACGCGCGAGTGCCCTGCCAGTTATGGCGGCAGCCAAGGAGCCTTTGGTGTTCCACGCCAAGAGGCCTTGGCGCCCCGAGGAGGCGGTAGGCGATCCAGACGAGGAGGTCGAGGATGATACTAGTGAAGCCGAGAATGGGTTCTCCCTGGAGGAAGTGTTACGGCTCGGAGGCACCAAGGTAACGACCGCGGGCTTCGGGGAAAGTGGTCGGGCCTCGGGGAAAGTGGTCAGGCGTCGGGAGTCCCGAGTGTGGCTAGGCTGACTGCACCGCTGCTTCCGCGCGGCGTAAAGCGCGGGCCTCCAGGACCCAGATCCCAGCCTCGGAAGCATGTGTTCGGTGCGTTTCTCACGCTGGTTTCCACTGCTGTTTACAAAAGAAAAGTTTCGAATTGAACGTTAAATTCTCTGGCCTTTCTTAAGATGTAGGCGATTCTCTCATTTTATTGACGTACTGTAAACATCACTCCATCAGGTCGGAGAGTAGCTTTTCTTGGTCGGGATCTTGTGGTGTGAGTGTTTTGAACACCAGTAGTATTGGAATTTTCCGTTCTGTTCTCTTAGGATGCATGCACGTGTCACTGTATGCTCCAGAAGCCCTCTTTTTTGGAACATCCTAATTAAGGGAGAGAAACCGTAAACAAACTTTTAAATACATAGTACAGCAGACGCGGGGTAGTGCTATGGAAGAAAATAAAACGAGGAAGGACAATAAGGAGTGGGAGCGCGTTAGTTTTAAATGAGATGATCGACGAATACATCAATGAGACGTTTGAGCAGAATCCTAAAGAAGAGGAAGGGGTGAGCCATGTGTCATTCCATTCAGCTGGAGCTGCAAATGCAAAGACAGGCCAAAGTGGGCCTAACCTATTCCATAAGCAGCCGAAATGCCAGTGTAGCTGAGGCAAAGTGAGGTAAGGGAAAATAGTAAGAAATGAGGTCCAAGGGGTAAGAGGGCAGGCTTTTGCTTGAAGACTGGACTTTCAGGGTAGAGGGGTTGGTTAGAGATAGGCAGATTCACAGTTTGCTCCGTGCTTGTGTATATTCTAGTTTTGAATAGGTAATATATACACATGGTACACGTGATACAAACTTAAAAAGATATATAGTGAAAAGTCAAATTTTTCCACTTTTATCTTAGCCATACGATTTCCCTGATAGGAAGCAATTACTTTTACAAGTGTATTTTATATCTTCTAGGGATATTATATACCTTTTCAAGCATATACATATGCGTATATTATTTTTTACATGAATGGTACCATATATATACCTGTCTCTACATTTTGCTTTCTTTTCCGTCTTAGAGGTCCTTCTATATCAGTGCATAAAGTTCTGTGTCCTTGATACGGCTGCATAAATCATTTTGTCTGCCTTAATTTATCTAACCATACATTTATTTGGATATTTAAATTGTTGCCAGTGGCCAGAGGCGGGTGGATCACCTGAGGTCAGCAGTTCAAGACCAGCCTGGCAAATATGGCAAAACCCCATCTCTACTAAAAATACGAAAATTAGCCCGGCATGTTGACAGGCGCCTGTAATCCCAGCTACTGGAGAGGCTGAGGCAGAAGAATCACCTGAACCCAAGAGGCGGAGGTTGCAGGGAGTTGAGATCACGCCACTGCATCCAGCCTGGGCAATAAGAGCGAGACTCCATCTGAAAAAAAAAAACTTGTTGACAGTCTTTCACTATTTTAAATAATGCTACAGTTAATAACCTTAAACGTAATTTTTCCCCGCTTTTGTAAGTGTATATGTAGTCTAAATTTGTAGAAACGGATCAGGCACAGTGTGGTTCACACCTGTAATCCCGGCACTTTAGGAATCTGAGGTGGGAGGATACCTTGAACCCAGGAGTTTGAAACCAGCCTGGGTAACATAAGGAGATCTCATCTCTACAAAAAAAAATTTTTTTTTTAAATAGCTAGGCATGGTAGCACATGCCTGTAGTTTCAGCTACAGGCTGAGGTTGGAGGATCACTTCAACTGGGAGGTTGAGGCTGCAGGTCAGCCATGATGCCACTGCACTCCAGCCTGGACAACAGAGCGAGACCCTGTCTCAATCAAATAATTTTTAGAAATGAAGCTGCTGGGTCAACGGATGTGTGCCTTGTATTAAATAGTTTTGATTGGAGTTGACAAATTGTCCTCCATGGAGGTCGTGTCAATTTATACTCAAATCAACCATGTATGAAAGTGCCCTTTCCTAGCACCGCCTTTGATAAATGTATCTTTACTCATCTGATAAATTAAAAGATGGATGTCTCATTGTGGTTTTAATGTGGATTTCTCCAAAAGTCAGTGAGGTTCGGCATCTTTTCATATTTTTAAAGAACACTTTTTTTCTATGAACTTTTCGTATCCTTTGCACATTTTTCTTTTGGGTTGCCACTTACTGATGTGTAGAGACTTTTATATTAAGGCATTAAACCCAATTACTTTGTTGTGAGTTTTGTTTGTTTGTTTTTTGAGACGGAGTCTTGCTATGAGTTGCTTGTATTTTTTTTCCAGTTTATCATTTGTCTTTTTTCCTATATCAAAAGGAAAAAGTGTGTGTGTGTGTGTGTGTGTGTGTGTGTGTGTGTGTGTGTGTGTGTAAAAGAAAGAGAGGGAATGATTTTCCTTTGTGGACCCTGAGTTTTATGTCAAATTTGAAAGGATTTTTTCCTGTTCTGAAATTATTTTAAAAATTATGTTGTGTTTCCTATTATTTTATGGTTTTATTTTTCACATTTGTAATGTATTTTTAACCTACATTTTTATGCAGCAAGATTACCTTATGCTGGCTACTTTGGATGAGAATGAGGAAGTGATCGATGGAGGCAAAAAAGGAGCAATTGATGATCTTCAACAAGGCGAATTGGAAGCATTTATTCAAAATCTTAATTTGGCCAAGTATACAAAAACTTGCTTAATCGAAGAAGATGAACCAGCTAAAAAAGAAAATTTCAGCAAAAAAGAAGTAAAAATACCTAAAATAAATAATAAAAATGCAGCAGAAAGTCAAAGGACATCAGTTAATAAGGTGAAAAATAAGAATACACCAGAACCACATTCTGATGAGAACGGCAGTACCACACCGAAAGTAAAGAAAGATAAACAGAACATCTTTGAATTTTTTGAGAGACAGACTTTGTTGCTTAAGCCTGGAGGCAAATGGTATGATCTGGAGTATAGCAATGAATATTCTTTGAAACCCCAGCCTCAGGATGTTGTGTCTAAGTACAAAACCCTTGCTCAGAAGCTGTATGAGCATGAAATAAACTTATTCAAAAGTAAGACAAATAGTCAAAAGGGAGCCTCTTCTACCTGGATGAAGGCAATTGTGTCATCAGGGACACTAGGTGACAGGATGGCAGCTATGATTCTTCTTATTCAAGATGATGCAATTCACACACTTCAGTTTGTAGAAACTCTTGTGAACCTTGTTAAAAAGAAGGGCAGCAAACAGCAGTGCCTCATGGCCTTGGATACTTTCAAAGAGTTGCTCATCACAGACCTTTTGCCAGACAATCGAAAGCTGAGGATTTTCAGCCAGCATCCTTTTGACAAACTGGAACAGTTGTCCAGTGGCAACAAGGACTCAAGAGATAGAAGACTGATATTATGGTATTTTGAACACCAGCTGAAACACTTAATGGCTGAATTTGTGCAGGTTTTAGAAACTTTAAGTCATGATACATTAGTAACCACTAAAACTCGAGCCCTTACTGTGGCTCATGAGCTGCTTTGTAACAAGCCTGAGGAAGAAAAGGCTCTTCTTGTGCATGTTGTAAATAAACTGGGAGATCCTCAGAACAGAATTGCTACAAAAGCTTCCCATCTGTTAGAGACATTACTTTGTAAACATCCCAATATGAAAGGAGTTGTGTGTGGTGAAGTTGAAAGGCTACTCTTCCGCTCAAATATCAGCTCCAAAGCTCAATATTATGCAATTTGCTTTTTAAATCAGATGGCCCTTTCCCATGAAGAAAGTGAACTGGCTAACAAATTAATAACTATTTACTTTTGCTTTTTTCAGACTTGTATCAAGAAAAAAGATATTGAATCAAAAATGCTTAGTGCCCTTTTAACAGGTGTGAATAGAGCATACCCTTATTCCCAGACTGGTGATGAGAAAGTGAGGGAGCAGGTGGACACACTGTTTAAAGTGTTGCATGTTGTGAATTTTAATACCAGTGTGCAGGCTTTAATGTTGCTTTTCCAAGTAATGAATTCTCAGCAGACAATATCGGATCGATATTACACAGCATTATACAGGTAAGAACATACCATTTCAATATGTGATGTGAAGTACAACTTGATGTAGTACAGCACAAGCAGTGCCTTCTGTGGGGCAAGAGAGAGTTAGAAAATTGGGTATTAGGCCCCCTCAGCAGCTTGCTACTCACCACCTTCAAGTAAGTCACTTAATCTTTGTTTCTGTAATGAGCACAAATTATATTAGATGCTTTGAATACATTTTTTCATTTTGAGAAGTTGTAAAATACAGAAAAATCCCCAAAAGAATTTTATCTACCACCGAATTCTAGTATTTCAGAATTAATATTTTTGCTATACTTGTTTTAAATCTTTTGAGGTATTAAAGAAATAAAATTGCAGATATAATTGCACTTTCCTTCTTCCCATTCTCCTCAGTTCTTTATGGTTTCCCTGCTGTCTTTCACATGGTTGAATGCGTTCACACAGTAATTCATTCAACAAGCAGTATGGTGCCATGATCTAGGTGCACAGGAGGCACAATAAATAGAAATCCCACCCTTCGAGGTGCTTACGTTCATATTAGGGGAGGTGTCAGAGAGGGGATTTGGAGTAAACAAAGTATGTTAAGTAGAAAGTTTTGGGGGGTGCAGGGGTTTTTAAAATTATTTTTCATGAAGATTAAGATTTTGTTTACTGAATTTTGCAACTCACCCATAAGGGCATCGTATTTTCAGCCATGTGTAAACAGTTTGGAGCTGTTCAAGAGGCAGTTGAACATAAGTGTGTTCAAGAAATTAATATATTTCCTTCTAATTCATTTTTATAATTTTACATAGCTGTATCTTGTGAGAAAGTGTAGAGTAGTGGTTAATATCTTAGACTTAAGCCACACTGCCTGGGTCTGAGTCCCTGCCGTTAGTTTTCTGGGTAACTTTGGGCAAATTACTTGATCCCTACTAAAAACCTAGTGGTAGATATAATCCATCCCATATTATCATGCCTAAGTTGATTTGTCTGTAGGATGGAGATAAAAGCGCCTATCTCGTGATTATTACGAAGATTTTGAAACTTGCACAAGGTCCTACAGCTTGTAAATGACAGAATTAGGGCTTTAATGAAGGTTGGGGAGTTAAGTGTGTTAACCCATGTAATCTTTGTATGAGTGTTAAGTGCTTAACAGTGCCTAACACATAGTGCTATGTGAAATGTTGGCTGCTCTCCTTATTACTCGTACTCATACATGTTTCTTTAGTTTAATCCTCTTAACAGCTCTCCAGCCTGCGAGGTACAATAATTTAGTTAGGTGGCAAATCCAGGTCCACTTGCTTTATAGAGTTCACGACATTTCATAGCGCTGATTGCTCTGGTTCACTAACAAAGACTCTCAGAAGCTTTTCTACAACTCTGAAGCAATAGATACGTATCACTGTTAATTGGAAGAGTTCCAAGGCTGAAAATGTAGAAGTTTTGGGGTCTTGAGTTTTTTGTTTTCATTTTTTTGAAAGGGGGTAGTTTGATTATTTTGAACTTTTGGGGGTCATGGGAATTTTTAATTTTTGGAAAGTGCTTGGAGTCTATGAGAAAACTTTTTTCTGTTTCTATTTAACATCACAGTCTAACATCTCTGAGGAAGAATACATTTTTAAGTTTTTAAAATTACTATTTGCCAAGAGCTCTCACAGATGGAGTTTCTTAACGGGCCTTTATGCCTTCTTAAGGTATATGTTTGCTCTTGGTTTTATTAAGATCCTTCATATTAAGAAAACTCCTACTTAATTGAGGGATAAAAGAAATAACATGATTTGCTTGGCAAAAATATGATTTATCAAAAAGTTCAGGAAAATGTTTCATCAAATGATACAGACATGTCTAAGTTCTTCTCAAATGTTTCTGTTGATGTGGGATGGAATGTATGCCTAAGAATAAGCTGCAAGATGGATGGAAATGTTGGAAAATTTAAATGTAAAGAGAGAAAATTGAATAATCCAGAATATCTCAGAATATTACCAAAAGGGTGATAATTCCCAGTTGGGGGGAAACTGAGTATGCAGAGCAGTAGGAAAGTGCTTCACAAGCTTAAGTATTTTCATTTCTAGTATTAGTGGGAAAAATTAATGGAAGTGCTTAAAACAAAGGAAATAATGATTCCAAGTGTTAATAGAGCTAATCTGGAGGATTGTGTTAATTCTGGGTGTCCTAATATCTGGGGGTCTAGACCGGTTGGGAATATCTGTAGGATTCAGCACCTAGGATAGAGAATTTTTAAAGTATCGTGAGATCAGAGTAGAGCAGCCTGCAGTAGAGAGATATTACGGAGGGACAGGCACATAATAGCTAAATAGGTTCAAGTATTTTGGAAACGGTCATGTAAAAGTATTAACTGCCAGGCACTGGGGTTACAACAGTGAATAACACAGGCATAATCTCTATTCCACTGGACATTGGGAGAAAAGGGAAAGGCAGAGAAACCAAGTTTGTGAAACTATGAAGAACACAAGTATGGGACTGAGAGAGAGACTAATAGAAGAACCTATTTTGGATACTGTGGACATGCAGAGAGTTGGGGAGAAGCACTCTTGGCAGTGAGAATAGCGTGTATGAAAGCAGTGTTACACAGCTAGTACATTGGACTGGAGATTCTCTAAAGTCCTTAGAATTTAGTTTTCTGCTTTTCATCAGTGGTCTTCACTAAAACCCTAAGGAGGGTGCCTCTGATCACCCTGCTAGTACGTAGTTTTACAAGGACAAAAACCCAGATCTCCTAATGTTCTGCTTCCGTGGGTCAGTTTTCATTGTCTGGTTTTAGATTAGCTTTTCTAGTGGGGTTCTAAAAATACTGTTAGGGCTGTGCCCTGTTGATGTAGAAAACAGAGAAACACTGGAAAAGAGAAGGAAACCACATACATAAGTAAAAACTCATTCCTGTGAGTTTTGTTGTTGTTGTTGTTGTTGTTGTTGTTGTTATTGGTTTTTCCTGGTGCCATCATCATCCTTTCTTTTCTGGTCATTGACTTCTGTTTTACCTCTTAGGCCAGGTTCTCTTGTTCTAAAATAAACAGCAAAGTTATCCCTAACTAAGATGAGGTTAGTAGCTATTTCTAATATGTGACCATTGGTTGTGGAGATGGTTTTATACATAAATATTTGACCTTGGTTTTGTTTTACAGGAAGATGTTGGATCCAGGGTTGATGATGTGTTCCAAGCAAGCTATGTTTCTTAACCTTGTCTACAAATCTCTGAAAGCTGACATTGTGTTGCGCCGGGTGACGGCTTTTGTGAAGAGATTACTTCAAGTTACTTGTCAGCAGATGCCACCATTTATATGTGGAGCTTTATATCTTGTGTCTGAGATCCTTAAAGCAAAACCAGGTTTAAGAAGCCAACTAGATGATCATCCGGTATATTTTACAACTGCTTTTTAAGTTGAAATATATTGGTTGTTTTTGTCTTGTTTTTCTTTGCTTCAAATAATAATAACCTAGTTCTCTGAAGCATATGAGTGTGAGTTCTGGAATAGGACAAACCTAGATTTTAGTACCAGCTGTACAGTTTACGAGGTGGGCATGTTGTTCAACTCTTCTACTTGGAATAAACTGTACTACACTAGAAGCTATCATGATTATAAAACTTAGTAGACTTCTTAAGTCTTCTTCCTTAACTATGGAATGGAAATAATAGTACCTACCTCACAGGGTTATTTACAAGTCAGAAATTTACTTGAGGGCTAATTGTTTTCAAGTAATAGAGTCCTTAAGACTCAGGGGTTCTTAGCTCAAAACTTAACTGTTATGTTTAGAAATAAAGATGTGATCTCCTCTCTTGTTGTAAATAGCATTGATGGCCATCATTTTACTTTATTTCAACTTTCACGTTTCACCAGAATTGCAGTAAGTAAAACTCTGCATCACGTAATGGAGCACATACTTTTCTGCAATTTCCCATTGATTTATGTAGATTTATGAAACCATGCTTTTGTTAGGAGTCAGATGATGAAGAAAATTTTATTGATGCAAACGATGATGAAGATATGGAAAAATTCACTGATGCAGACAAAGAAGCAGAGATGGTGAAAAAACTTGAGACAGAAGAAACTATTCCTGAAACTGATACAGAAACCAGAAAACCAGAGATTGCTTCCTGGGTGCACTTTGATAATTTGAAAGGTAAGTTTTTAAAATCTTTATTCTCTTGAATTTTTAAACCAAGGAGTTTGTTTCTCTTTGATTTTCTATTTTATTTTATTTACAAAATTTTATACCATTTTATTTTTTTTATTTATTTGTTTGTTGAGATGGAGTCTCACTCTGTCACCCAGGCTAGAGTCAGTGGCGCAATCTCAGCTCACTGAAACCTGTGCCTCCCAGGTTCAAGCAGTTTTCCTGCCTCAGCCTCTCAAGTAGCTGGAATTACAGTCATGTGCTACCACACCCAGCTAATTTTTGTATTTTCAGTAGAGACAGGGTTTCACCATGTTAGTCAGGATGGTCTCAAACTCCTGACCTCAGGTATATGCCCTCCTCAGCCTCCCAGAGTGCTGGGATTACAGGCATGAGCCACTGTGCCCAGCCCACAGTTTCTTAAAGTAATGTTTTAGGGATAGAAAACTTTCTGTTCAAGATAGAAACTTTAAGTGGTTTCCTGTACATGCATGCACCAAACTAAATTAAAAGTATATTAATAGAATGTTAGAGTCACAAGAAATCTTAGAAATGCAGCCTCTTCATTTGAGGCTGCAAGAAAACACTAGCCTTGAGGTTTAAGAAATGTGTTGCCAGACCCATTTCTTCAACTTACTTTGGGACTCATGGTCAAATTAATTCATCTCCAAATTTCAGTTTGTGAAGTACAAAAGAGAAGTCTGATAGCTGCCTGAAAAGTTTTTAGGAGAATCTGTCAGTTTCCCTGAAGACTAAACTGAGAGAATAATTCTTTAGAAGGATAAAGAGCATGTGTGTTGTAAGACAGTCAGTTCCTAGTTTGCTCTGAAAATCTTTTGTTTTAAATTTTTTTAATCCTAGGTTTAAAAACATAATGTCAGACATGTTCCAAGTGAGAATTTTTTCTGGCCATACTTTAATGACAAATATTTGGAGCACTCTAAAGCTCCAAAAGACTTTAGACCATCTTCAGACTATTTCCATCTTAATGTTTATGACCTCTTTGACCTAAAAATGGGCACCTTTTTTTACCATTTGGAAAAGGGAGATATTTGGGGTTTTTTGGATTGGTCTTTGTTTTGTTTTCTTTGGAGACTCCACCCAGGCCAGGCTCACTGCAGCCTCAAACTCCTGAACTCAAGCAATCCTCTCACCTCAGCCTCCTAGGTAGCCGGGACTACAGGCTCATACCACCAGGTCTGGCTAATTTTATTTTTTGTAGAGATGAGATCTCACTCTGTTGCCCAGGATGGTCTCAAACTCTTGGACTCAAGCAACCTTCCTACTTTGGCCTTCCAAAGTGCTGGGATTATAGACATGAGCCATTGTGCCCAGCCAAGAAAAGAGTTTTGAAGGGAGCTTTTATTTACTTATTTTGAAGTTAGGCTCTTGCTCTGTCACCCAGGCTGGATCGCAATGATACAATCTTGGTTCACTACAACTCCCGCATCCTGGACTCACGTGATTCTCGCACCTCAGCCTCCCAAATAGCTGGGACTACAGGCACACACCACTACATCTGGCTAATTTTTTTTTGTTGCGTTTTTTGTGAGAGATGGGGTTTCACAATTTTGCCCAGGCTGGTCTCAAACTCCTGGACTCAAATGATCCACCAGCCTTAGCCTCCCAAAGTGCTGTGATTACAAGCGTGAGCCACTGCACTTGGCCTTGAAGGGCGCTTTCAGTGGTTGGGTAAACATGTTCCTTGGTTTATTCAGGAGCAGATGCTAGCTCAAGTACCAAGATCAATTCTTGAGGGAGCTCGGAGTTTTTAATCTAGTTGCTTGGCTAACTAAAAGTATTAGAAATACCTATCTGTTGAGAATATTAATGGCAGTGATTTTAATGACCTCTTGGGCTAGGAATAAAGCATTTGAGAAATCATATTTTTTTGTTGTTGTTCCTAGGTGGGAAACAGTTGAATAAATATGATCCATTCAGTAGAAACCCATTGTTCTGTGGAGCTGAAAATACAAGTCTTTGGGAACTCAAAAAGGTAAAATAATTTCAAATTGTCTTTTAATTCATTTCTGCTGTATATTTTTGCCCTTGTGGATATAATGCCTTGAAGTTTTTTTTTTATGGTAATCGTATTAACAAATATTAAAAGTCCACATTTAAGATACTATGTGAGGTGTTCATTTTGTAGAAAATCTTAAATGTGCATGTAAAAAAGGATGTTATACATGGGTCATAAGTTGCTTTTTGTAGGTAGGCATATAGAATTGAGAAAATGGATAAATTTTGCTTTATTCATTAGATATCTCTGAAAAGTTATATGATAAAATTTTTTGCAAATAAAGTTACTTTTTTAAATTCATAAGAGGAATTCATATTTCTTTTTTTCTTTTTTTTTGAGACGGAGTCTCACTCTGTCACCCAGGCTGGAGTGCAATGGTGTGATCTCGGCTCACTGCAACCTCCACCTCGCAGGTTCAAGCGATTCTCTTGCCTCAGCCTCCTGAGTAGCTGGGATTACAGGCGCGTGCCACCACACCCAGCTAATTTTTGTATTTTTAGTAGAGACGGGGTTTCAACATCTTGGCCAGGCTGGTCTTGAACTCCTGACCTCGTGATCCACTTGCCTCGGCCTCCCAAAGTGCTGGGATTACAGGCGTGAGCCACTGTGCCCGGCCTAGGATTCATATTTCTAATAACCTTTCTGTGACTTGTGTAAAGCCAATAAGTATCTTCCTATGCAGCTATTCTCAAAGTGTGGGCAGACCCCTAAAAGTTCCTGATACCTTTTTAGTGAGTCTGCCAGGTCACAACTCTCTTCATAGTTATACCAGTACATTATTTGTTTTTGTCATTATGTTGACAGTGGCACTGATACTGTAAAAGAAATTATGGGTAAAACTGCTGCCACTTATCCTGAGTAAAGACAGTGCCAAGCTGCATCAGTAGCCATTATATTCATCACTGCCATATACATGCAGTTTAAAAAAAAGCCAGTATAACTAAAGAATGATGACACAGGAAGAATTACTGATGTAGTATCTTGACTTTAAAGTAAGTGTCTTTTTAGTATTCCATGTGCATTTATAGCAAGTATACATAACATACTTTTGCTGCCTACATAAAGTGTGAAGGTTGTCACATGTCTCAAGGACAAGTGCTTACCAGTTGTTGCAAGCTCATCTAGCTGCCCTTACATGAAAGACTGATGGACAAACTGGCTACTCAGGCTTAGGTATTTGGGAGACATTTTCTTGAAAATGAATGAAACAAAACAGTTGGCAGTATTTGTTGTCAATAATAAAATTGAGAAATAAAGCTTTCAAGCAAAGATTAAAGTTTTAAAAATCTTGTAACCACCACCTTGAGCTTGACAGTTTTTCAATTTGTAAAAACATTACTGATGAAGTCAGTGCTTCTAACAATGTAATTTTTGTGATGAGGTATAAAGAAATGTGCCAACATTTAGAAGGACTCCGTATGGTATTTTTCTAATAACCAGTGCACAATGTTACAAATCCTGTTTTTTTTGTTTTTTTTTTACAGAGCCTTGCTCTGTCACCCAGACTGGAGTGCAGTGGCACAATACAAGAGCATGTCACCATGCCCGGCTCACAGACAAGGTTTTGCAGTGTTGGCCAGGCAGGTCTCAAACTCCTGACCTCAGGTGATCCGCCTACCTCAGCCTCCCAAAGTGCTGGGATTATAGGCGTGAGCCACCATGCCACTCAAATGTTACAAATTCTTGAGTGGATAAACAATTGATTCAAAGTAGACCAAACAGTTTTAAGTAGCAAGTACCAAAAGCTAATTGAATATGGTTTCAGATTTCATATTAACAACTAATCCTTGGTTTTGGTATAGTACTGAAGAAGAAAATTCACAATTATGTGAAAGACTATTTTCCACACGTGTAAGGCCAGATTTTCTATGTATATTTCAACATGGAATACAGAAGCAGAAGAAAGAATCCACTATCTCTGTTAAGCCAGACATTAAAGAGATTTACAAAACTGTAAAATAATGCTACTCACTATATATTTTGTTCTGAAGTATAATTATTTTTCATAAACATGCTACTTATTAATATGTAGTGGCTTTTTTGTTATTTTTAATGAACCTGTAAGTATTTACAATCTTTATGTTTATTTTTATAACATAGGTATCTATAGATAACCCTATAAAATATAAACTGGTGAAATTTTTAGTTTTTTAGTGTATAAATGGTCCTGAGACCAAAATGTTTTGAGAAGCACTTTTCTAATGTATTGGCTTAAATTTCAAATTTTTGCATTTTCTTTTTGTTGTCGAGATAGGGTCTCGCTTTGTCACCCAGGCTGGAGTGCAGTGGCGCCAACTCAGCTCGCTGCAACCTCAGCCTCCTGGGCCCAGGCAATCCTCCTCTCACTTTAGCCTCCTGAGTAGCGGGACTGGTGTGCAACATCACACCCTGGCTGTTTTTGTACTTTTGTAGACATAGCATTTCACCGTATTGCCCAGGCTGGTCTCAACTTCTGGGCTCAAGTGATCTGCCTGCCTGGGCCTCCCAAACTTCTGGGATTACAGGTGTGAGTCACCGCACCCAGCCAGATTTTCTTAAATAAGCTATAAATATATTAAGAGTCAACCTTAGAAATACTAATATTCATTTTTCTTTTTAGTTATCTGTGCATTTTCATCCCTCTGTGGCCCTTTTTGCAAAGACCATCCTTCAGGTGAGTCTAAAATATCAAAAGATGAGAAATAAGAAAAAAATATATCATTTTAGATAATCAATAATTGGTCATACAGTGTTTTCTCTATCAGAGACAATCTTGCACATTTTACTGCTTGTTTAAAGGAGCAGTGACTTGTTTAGTACAGAGCAGCAGATAATTTTTTCCACTCTGAGATGAATGGAAGCAATAAGACATTAGAAAGCCACAGCAGTTACTTATTATATTCTAGCTCTTCTTCTGGAGAAAGATTGCCTCCCTTTCCCATTTGCTGTGTTTGCCACTTCAGGGTTTGGTTCCTGATTGACGGTTAGATGGCCTACATTATTAATATTATTAATCTATCCATCAAATCAACAGTACATCCTAGAATATGTGTGTTTTTGTATCTGTGTGTTTAAGTAAAATGTGCATGAGAGATATTTGAAGAGTCATTTATTGTATATTTGTGTCTTCAGTACAATGTAATAGAAACTTATGTTTTTCTTCTTTTTTCTTATCTGGATGCACAGATATAATTTGAATTAACTTTTTAAATTCCCCCTCCACTTTTCAGGGAAACTATATTCAGTATTCAGGGGATCCGTTGCAGGATTTCACCTTAATGAGATTTTTGGATCGATTTGTATACCGAAATCCAAAGCCCCATAAAGGCAAAGGTATGCTTCTGTTTGGTGCATTATTTGGTTTTCATTTTTAATACATAATAAACCTGAGCTTATAACTAGGTTTTGCATTATACTGTCATAATTTTACATTTCAGAAAACACAGACAGTGTTGTGATGCAGCCGAAAAGAAAACATTTTATTAAGGATATTCGTCATCTTGCTGGTAAGTATAAAACTTAGTTGAAACTGAAAAGACAATATAAGACAAAAATGCATAAATTGTGTTATTCATTGTTCTAATTTATAAGAATAAAACCTGAGCACCAAAAGCATTATTCATCTTTTTTTTCCAAGAATAGGTATTCTTAAATCTACTGTATCTGACTGGGCATTTTTTAAAAAACTTTATTACAGCAAATTTGAAACATATCCAAAGTGAACAAAATAGTATGATGAACCCCCTACTTACCATCACCCAGCTTTGACAGTTATAACCATTTTATTTTATCATCCATAGCTTCATCAACAACTCCTATGTGTATAATTATTGTTCATAATTAGACCATCTTAAAGCTCTAATATGAGGTTAGTAGCACAAAACCCCACAGCTGGTTTTGTCACAGAGCATCATTTTAAACTTAGTTAATAACGTACTCCTATATTCGGTAGCCATCTTCTGGATCTGAATCTGTTGTTCTATTCAAAGCAGACATTTTGCATACCAGTCATCTCCCTTTTGTTCAGAGACTAGGGTTAAATAGACCTTATAGATCATTTAATTTTAAATGACTTACTTGACAGAGATCCAGAGATGTAAAAGGACTTAAAGTTAGTAAGTTAGAATTAAAAGCCAAATCTCCTTTTACTCAGGATGAGTCAGAAAGTTTTATTCTGAAGAGGTAAAACTAATATCTTACAGTTCCTTACTTCTTAGTTTTCCTCAGTATAAAGGAAAACTCTGTTTACTTTTACTTCGTGTTTATTCCCAGAATGGCATGCATTAATGACAAGCTTGTCATTTTTTGAGCTGAAAATGACAAGTTTAAAGTGATGATTTATTAAAAGAACTCTTTGAATTTTTTATTTCTCTTGAAATATGCGTCCTGGTTGCAATTGGAGAACAGTAGGAAAACACTCTTGTTCACTGTAACAGCACTGATGGCTGCGTACCTTATGCTGTCGCCAGTGAAGTTTCAAATGTTGGGTCTTCTCCACCCAGACTTTTTTAGAGATTGTCCCTTGCACTGCAGGGTCCCTTCTGTCTACCTTCCACACAATTTTGAGATTAGAATTACAGATAATGCTGTATTTAGCCTTAAGAGCTTAAGTAACATAAAGGGGATTGCTATATTAAGTTAAAATCTTTAAATTTATTTTTGTAGTGAACAGTAAGGAGTTCCTTGCAAAAGAAGAAAGCCAAATACCAGTAGATGAAGTGTTTTTTCACAGGTACTATATTTAATGTAGTTTCATTTAGGGGAACTGCTAAAATTTAAATTTTTAGATTTCATAAAATGCTTCATTAACATCAGCATATTTTGAAAAGATCAAAGAATATGTCTGTTTGTTAAGGAAATTTATAAATCAGTCATTTTGCTAATCTAAGTAAAACTAAATTTGGTAGTTTTCTTAATAATTTAGCATATAAATTGTGTTTTATGCTTCTGACTTTTTGGAATTTAGCCTTTAATTTGTTTTTATAATAGTTTTCTTTGTAGGCTTAAATCTACCTTAGTTTAATATAGTGATAATTCATGGGTAATTTTCCTAAACCATGGCCCTTAGAATAGATTCAGAAAAATTCAGTGCACTGCTATAGAAATAAGTCCTAAACCAACTAGTATTATTACCTAATGCCTTATTGGTAGTAAAGTACCTCTTATCTCATGTGGTTGACTGGTTAATTAGGTTTGATTTGGCTTGGGTTTTTGTTTTTTTGTTTGAGTCTTGCTCTGTCGCCCAGGCTGGAGTGCAGTTGCACTATCTGAGCTAACTGTACCCTCTGCCTCCTGGGTTAAAGCGATTCTTCTGCCTCAGCCTCCTGTGTAGCTGGGACTACAGGTGCATGCCACCACACCCAGATAATTTTTGTATTTTTAGATGAGACAGGGTGTCACCATATTGGCCAAGTCTCAAACTCCTGACCTCATGATCTGCCCACCTTGGCCTCCCAAAGTGCTGGGATAACAGGCGTGAGCCACCACGCGTGGCCTAATTTGGCTTTTTTTAATCATTTAGAATGAATAATTTTGAGGGTCTGATTATATTTGTAAATGGCTAAGTTTTGCTATATTCTAATATGACAATAGGGCTGATAAAATATTATTCTTTGAAATGTAATCACACTTCACATTCAGAAGTTTCCAGCTACTTTTTATTGAGTTAAACTATTTTTTATATTACATACAAATTTCAGTCATTTATTTCCAACTGAGTATACTTAAGATTTTACAGTTGTAGTCCCACTCTTCTTAGGTGCTTTGATTATAGTAAGATTAGACCTTTAATAAAACTGTCAAATATATAACATGAATATTATTTTAGGTATTATAAAAAAGTTGCTATTAAAGAGAAACAAAAACGGAATGAAGATGAAGAAAGTATAGAAGACGTGGATGATGAGGAATTTGAAAAGCTGATTGGTAATTTGTTTCGTTGACTCTTTGTAAAATAATCTACTATTTGTTAATAGACCATGGAACATTAATGGGAAAAGTGGCCTTAGTTTTAAAAAATCATTTAGCTAAGAATATGCAAATCACAATGGAAGAGTAAGAAGTATTTGGGACCAGGTGCTGTGGTTTACGCCTGTAATCCCAGCACTTTGGGAGCCGAGGCGGCCAGATCATTTGCAGTCAGGAGTTCGAGACCAGCTTGGCCAACATGAAACCCTGTCTCTACTAAAAATACAAGAAAATGAGCCAGGTGTGGTGGCACGCACCTGTATTTCCAGCTACTCAGAAGCAGAGGCATGAGAATCGCTTGAACCCAGGAGGCAGAGGTTCCAGTGAGCCTACATTGCACCACTGTCCTCTAGCCTAGGTGACAGAGACCCTGTCTCAAAAAAAAATAATTTGATGACATACGGCAATTCACTGGGCATTTTGTTGTTGTTGTTGTTTTAATAGAGATGGGTCTTGCTGTGTTGCTCAGGCTGGTGAACACTCCACCTCAGCCTCCCAAAGTGCTGGGATTACAAGCATGAGATGTTACATATTGTATCACACCTATTAAAAATGAGCACTTAAGTGGTTCTAATAGAGTAAAAAGGACTACAATTTCTAAATATTATTTTATTTGATATTCACCCTCTTTCCATAAAAGAACTGTAGAAAGAGCCAAAATTAACCAGCTCCTTCTTTAGTTTGAGATTTAACTAAGATCAGTATTTCACAGGTTTATATACATTAGTAAGACACACCAGCAACAGTCATGTTTATATTGTTTTGGTGTTTACTTGTCATAAACAGCAGAATCATGACTATTAGAATAATTGATTCAGATATAAGATATATGTCAAGCTTGTCATTCTTTGTTGTATCACAATTTCTATATTCTCTGGCAGACACATTTGAAGATGATAACTGTTTCAGCTCTGGAAAGGATGATATGGATTTTGCTGGGTAACATACTTCTATCTTCTCCTTCCTGTTTTTCTAGCATTTCCCAAATTGTTGACCACAGAACTTTGTGACATAAAGGGGAAATGTATTCAAATAAGTTTGGGAAGTAGTTACAGTACTTTCATCTTGGACCTTTATAATGCACATTATTTACTCTGAGCAGTCAGTTCTAAGTCATTTAATAGCCTAGTGCCCTGGTAGTCAGCAAAACACCACTTTAGAAAATGCTGCCTCCTTTTGTATTACAAGTTGTGTTTTTTTTCCAGCAATGTAAAAAAGAGAACAAAAGGAGCTAAGGATAACACAGCAGATGAAGATTCAGAAGGTAGTGATGATGAACTTGATAACCTGGACGAAGATGAAGTTTCTTTAGGAAGTATGGACGATGAAGAATTTGCTGAAGTTGGTGAAGATGGAGGAACGTTCATGGATGTGTTAGATGATGAAAGTGAGAGCGTTCCAGGTAAGCATTTTTTAAAATAAGACATAAACTGTATCTTCCTTACTTCCTCAGCCTTAGGTTAGTTTTTCTGCCAAAAGTTTTTAATATAGCCCTGTATTCAAATGAATACTCATGTCAGCCAGAAATTTAATTAGGACCTTTTCCCTTCTCATTTGGAGCCAAAGCGTTTTTATTGTGTGTTGTGTGTGTTTCCTTTTAACAGCTTTTTGAGTTTTGGACTTTTCACTTTAACCAACAACTAGCTCTGTACAATACACTTTGAGCTGAAATGGTGCCATTTTTTTTTTTGTCTTAAAAGTTTATAAAAGTTAATCAGTATTCATCACAGCCCAGCATAGACGAAGGTGAATACTTTATCTTGTTGTAAATTAGCAAGGAACACCCAAAATTGTTCTGGACTGTTGTCTGACTTTTCTGTCCTTTCACATACCTTCAGCATGCACATACCTTCAGCATGCACGTACCTGCCCAGCATTCTTCCACTTATTCTGAACCACACCAGAAGTTTCTTGTTTTAAGGGGTGTTATATTATTTGATCTTATTAATGAAGCTATTTAGAAAATTTTCTACTTGCATAAAATATTAGGACTATGCCAGTTATTCTTAGAGTCTTGCTCTCACTCTGTCCTCAAAGCCTATACTGGTGGAATTACAAAACCCGCATGGAATAGCAATACAGTGCCTTACCCTAAGAATAAAGATTTTAGCATATCTTGGAGTAATATTTTCCAGTCCTATTGTTTTTAAGTTGCTTAAAAGCAAATTTTTTCATGTAACAGAACTTGAAGTCCACTCCAAAGTCAATACTAAGAGAAGCAAGAGAAAAAGTACAGATGATTTTGACTTTGCTGGCTCATTTCAAGGTAGGAAAATGCATTTAATATCTTTTAAAAGCACTGTCCATGTGAAAGGTGTCGTTATCATTTTGGGAAATGAACTCTCCTAAATTTGGTTAATAAAATTCGGGGGGGCGGGGGGGAGGTTGTTTTTAAGAAAGATGTTAAGTGGAAATTATTTTCCACACTTAATGCTGGATTTTGTCAGATGCTTTTTCTGTGTCTATCGAGATAGCCATATGATTTTTGTTTTTAACTGTTTATGTGGTGTATCACATTTATTGACTTGCGTATGTTAAACCAGCCCTGTACCCCTGGCATGAAACCCACCTGATCATGGTGTATTATCTTTTTGATATGCTGTTGGATTTGGTTAGCTAGTATTTTGTTGAGGATTTTTGCATCTCTGTTTCTGTATCTTTTAAGAGGAGCATTTAGGCCATCTGTTTATCTGGAAATATTGGTCTGTAGTTTTCTTTTTTCGTTATGTTATTTCCTGGTTTTGGAATTAGGGTGATACTGGCTTCATTGAATGATTTAGGGAGGATTCCTTCCTTACCTGTCTTTTGGAATAGTTTCAGTAGAATTGGTACCAGTTCTTCTTTGGTATCTGGTAGAATTCAGCTGTGAATCTATCGGGACCTGGACTTTTGTTTTGTTGGCAGTTTTTTAATTACTGTTTCAGTCATGCTATTTGTTATTTGTTCAGAGTTTCTATTTCTTTCTGGTTTAATCTAGAAGGGTTGTATATTTCCAGGAATTTATCCATTTTTCTCTAGGTTTTCTAGTTTGTGTGCATAAATGTGTTCATAGTAGCCTTGAAAGATCTTTTGTATTTCTTTGGTATCAGTTGTAGTATCTACCATTTCATTTCTAATTGAGCTTATTCGGTTCTTCTCTCTTCTTTTTCTGGTTAATCTTGCTAATGGTATATCGATTTTATTTTTCCACAGAACCAGCTTTTAGTTTCATTTATCTTTTGTAGTGTTTGTTTCAGTTTTATTCAGCTCTGCTCTGGTCTTTGTTATTTATTTTCTTCTGCTGGGTTTGATTTGTTCTTGTTTCTCTAGTTCCTTGAGGTGTGAGCTTAGATTGTCTATGATCTTTCAGACTTTTTGACGTAGACATTTAATGCTATGAACTTACTAAGAGTAGTGCCACTTTTGCTGTATCCCAGAAGTTTTGATAAGTGTGTCACTATTGTTCAGTTCAAAAAATCTTTTAATTTCCATCTTGATTTCATTGTTGATGCAAAAATCATTCAAGAGCAGATTATTAAATTTCCATGTATTTATTTGTATACAGTTTTGAGGGTTCCTTTTGCAGTTAATTTCCAATTTTATTCCACTGTGATGTGAGAGGGTACATGATACAATTTCAGTTTTCTTAAGTTTATTGAGACTTGTTTTGTGGCCTACCATGTGGTCTATCCTTGAGAATGTTTCATGTGCTGATGAAAAGAATGTATATTCTGCAGTTGTTGGGTAGAATGTTCTGTAGGTATCTGTTAAGGTCATTTGTTCTAGGATATAGTTTAAGTCTGTTGTTTCTTTGTTGACTTTCTGTCTTAATGACCTGTCTAGTACTGTCAGTGGAGTATTGAAGTCTCCCACTATTACTGTGTTGCCATCTATCTAATTTCTTAGGTCTAGTAGTAATGGTTTTATAAATTTGTGAGCTCTGGTAGTAGGTGCATATATATTTAGGATTGTGGTATTTCTTGTTGAACTAATCATTTTACTATTATATAATGTCCCTCTTTTTTAACTATTGTTGCTTTAAAGTCTGTTTTGTCTGATACAAGAATAGCTACTCCTGCTTGCTTTTGGTTAACATTTGCATGGAATATCTTTTTCCACCCCTTTACCTTAAGTTTGTGTGAGTCCTTATGTGTTAGGTGAGTTTCTTGAACACAGCAGATACTTGGTTGGTGGATTTTTATCCATTCTGACATTCTGTATCTTTTAAGAGGAGCATTTAGGCCATTTACATCCAGTGTTAGTATTGAGATGTGAGGTACTGTTCTGTCCATAATGCTAGTTATTGCTTGAATACTTTGTTTTTCTGTTTTGTTTTTCATTGTGTTATTGTTTTATAGGCCCTGTGAGATTTATGCTTTAAGGAGGTTCTATTTTGGTGTACTTCAAGGTTTTGTTTCAACATTTAGAATTCCTAGGCTGGGTGTGGTGGCTCACACCTTTAATCCCAGCACTTTGGGAGGCCCAGCAGGCATCACCTTAGGGCAGGAGTTCAAAAATAGCCTGGCAATCACGGCAAAACCCCATCTCTTAAAAAATAGAAAAATTAGCCAACCGTTGTGGCAAGTAATCCCAGCTACTCAGGAGGCTGAGGCACAAAAATCACTTGAACTCATTAGGCAGAGGTTGCAGTGAGCCAAGATCACACCATTGTACTCCTGCCTGGGCAACAGAGTGAGACTCTGTCTCAAAAAAAAAAAAATTTAGAACTCCTTTCAGCATTTCTTTTAGTGCTTTCTTGGTAGTGGCAAATTCTCTCAGCATTTGTTTGTCTGAAAAAGACATCTCTCCTTCATTTATGAAGCTTAGTTTTGTTGGATACCAAATTCTTGGCTGATAATTATTTTGTTTAAGGAAGCTAAAAATACAGCCCCAGGCCCCTCTGGCTTGTACAGTTTCTGCTGAGAAATTGTTGTTAATCTGATAGGTTTTCCTTTATAGATTACCTGATGCTTTTGCCTCACAGCTTTCAAGATTCTTTTCTTCAGCTTGACTGTAGATAAACTGATGACTCTGCCTACGTGATGATGTTTTTGTGATGAATTTCCCGGGTGTTTTTTGAGCTTCTTGTATTTGGATGTCTAGATATCTAGCAAAACCAGGGAAGTTTCCTCAATTAAGTTTTCCAAACTTTTAGTTTCTTTTCTTCCTCAGGAACACCAATTATTCTTATGTTTGGTCATTTAACATAATCCCAAATTTCTTGGAGGTTTTGCTCTTTTAAAAAAAAAAAATGTTTTTTTCTTTGTCCGATTCGGTTAATTCGAAAGCTTTGTCTTCAAGCTCTCTAGTTATTCTTGTTCGATTTGCATTTCAATTTTCTGGAGACTTTCATCCATATCCTGTTTTGTTTTGTTTTTTTTAATTTAGGTTGGTTTTCACCTTTCTCTCATACCTCCTTGAGTAGCTTAATCAACCTGAATTCTTTATCTGGCAATTCAGAGAGTTCTTCCTGGTTTGGATCCACTGCTGGAGAGTTTGTGATTTCTTGGAGGTGTTACAGAATCTTGTTTTTTCACATTACTAGAATTACTTTTCTGATTCCCTCTCATTTGGGTAGACTGTTTCGCTGGAAAGATCTGCACCTCAAGGGCTGCTGTTCAGATTCTTTTTTCCCATAGGGTGATCCCTTATTATGCTATTCTCCCCCTCCCCCTAGGGACAGGGCTTCCTGAGAGCCAGACTGCAGTGATTATTATTGCCCTTCTGGGTCTAGCCACCCAATAGGGCTACCATACTCCACGCCAGTGCTGGAGAATGTCTGCCAAGAGTCCTGTTACGTCTTCAGGTCTCCCAGCCATGGATACCAGTACCTGCTCTGGTGGAGGTAGCAGGGCAGTAAAGTGGACTCTTTGTGAGTCCTTGGCTGTAGTTTTGTTTAGTGCACTGGTTTTCTCAAATGCTGGTTTTGCTAGCCATGAAGTTGTGATGTGGACAGACTCAGGACCTCTGGTTAGTCAGGGTGTTGCAGGCTGTGGAATTAACTGTGTTCTCCTTCTTTGGCGCAGGGTTGTTCTGTTATTATTTGCTGTGATGGCTTGAGTTGGTTGGCCTCCAGGCAGGAGGTGGTGCTTTCAAGAGACAACCAGCTGTGCTAGTAGAATTGCCCTACCTTGGCCTGGATAAGTACTCAGGGTTTCTCAGCTGGTGGGAAGGGTCATAGAGCTCCTAAGAGTTTGTCTTTTGTTTTCAGAGTTTTTTGGCTGTCTTGTGGAGTTTACAAGGGTCTGTGGATTCTTCCAGTTTTCCTGGTATGTTCCTGTGGTGGTTCTTGGAGCAAAAGTTCGCAGTGTGAGTCTCCACACGCTGTTCTGTTCATCCATGTGGGAGCTGCTCATTAGTCCTGTCTTCTATCTGCCATTTTCATCCCCAGCACAGCAGATCAACATGTTTGCCTCTTCTCTGTTTTGTTCTTTCCAGGGCCCCAACAGATTGGATGGTGCCCACTCACATTTGAATGCAGAGCTTCCTTACCTAGTCCAGAGACTCACATGCTAATCTCTGCTCATTCATTTGTAAACCATTCAATTATAAAAGCCTTGTATTTTTCAGACACCTGTTACCTTTTTCCTTTTCTCAACCATTATTCTTTGCCATTTAACCCTTGCAATAATCCATGCTCCGTTATTAACTTGATTTTCCCTTCTTTTAAGATCTGCCATTTTGCTGCCATGAAAAAACAATTCTAATGTCAAAAACATTTTACATGAAAGAGATAGGAACTCTTCTTTTTAAAGTATATCTTACAAGTTTATGCTTCACAGTGTGATAAAAGAAAAAAGTGCTATATCAGGTGATAGTCTTAAAAGTTCTAAAAAGTTTCATTTACATATTGGTAGTAGTCTCAGAGATTCATGCCTACAAAACTTTATCAGCTCTTTCAGATACTGCTGTCAATTTCATAGTCCCCTAATAACTAGATGATTTAACTAGATACATATTTAAATTACAACATGTTCTCTTCCAGATTTTGTCTTCCCCTTGAGTTATCTAAGATCATATTTTAATATTACCATAAGATGAGATATAAGGCAGTTTTTCTCAAGATCATCCCTTAGAAAAGAAGTGTTGCTTTACCTCAAGTCCTACTGAGCCTATTATTAAAAGATACTGGTGAAAGGAATTTGAGAAGAAAAAAAAAATTTTAAATGTTAAAAAAAAAAGATGCTCTCTCAGTTTGTTTCAAATAATAAAATACTGTTTCAGAAGACATTAGCCTGAAAGGATTCCAAATCTCAATTGACAATAGTTTTAGATGCAGATTAAAGAATACCCAACAGAATTGATTGAAACAAAAGAGGCAAGAAATTTTAAACAGATTTATTAATTTACTAATTGATCACCCTACATTTGCAGGTGTCAGATATCCTTAAGAATAAACATACCTTATAGAAATTTTAATCAGCCTGGGCAACATAGTGAGACCACATCTCTACAAAAAATCAAAAATTAGCCAGGTATGGTAGTACACACCTGAGGCTGAAGTAGGGGGGAAAAAGAAAGAAACTTTAAGAAACCAGTACAGTACAGAAATGCCTACTCATTGAGGTCACAGATACATCACTACAATATGAATAAAAACCAAAAAACCTTCCTAATGCATGCAAATGTGTATTATACAGTTAAGTAACATACATTTCACCTTAATAAAAATGAAGATGAAATGCTTTAGAAACTATTTTATCAAAAGTGACTCTGATACAAAGACTTGTACATGATTGTTCATAGGAACTATTAATGACAAAAAGTGGTCACAACCCAAATGTCCATTAACTGATAAGCAAAATGTGGTATATCTACACAGTGGAGTATTATGCAGCCCACAGAATGGCATGGAGTACTGATACATGCTACAACATGGATGAGCCTCAAAAACGTTATGCAAAATGGAAAAGCCAGATACAGAGAAACCACATCATATGATCCCATTTATATGAAATAGCCAGAAAAGGCAAGTCATCAAAACAAGATAGATTGAGGATAGGTTAGAGGACTACAAATGGCACCAGGGATCTTTCAAAGTTGATGGAAATATTCTAAAATCGGACTGTGGTTGTAGTTGAACAAGTCTGTAAATTTACTAAAATGCATTGAATTAATACACTTAAAACAGCTGAATGTTATGATGTGCAATTATTCCTTAGTAAAGGTGTTTTTTGTTGTTGTTTTGTTTTTGAGACGGAGTCTCACTCTGTCACCCAGGCTGGAGTGCAGTAGCACAATTTCGGCTCACTGCAACCTCCACCTCCCAAGTTCAAGAAATTCTGCCTCAGCCTCCCTAGTAGCTGGGACTATAGGCACCCGCCACCATGTCTCACTAATTTTTGTATATTTATTAAAGATGAGGTTTCACCATATTGGCCAGGCTGGTCTCAAACTCCTGACCTTGTGATCTGCCCGCCTTGGCCTCCCAAAGTGCTGGGATTACAGGCGTGAGCCACCATGCCCGGCCTAGTAAAGCTCTTTTTAAAATGTGGCTCTAGTATTGCTAGAGACATCAATATCAAAAATGCAGTTTGAATAATTGTTTCAAAAATAAAGTGAGACTTTTCAGGAAAAGTTTATATATTCAGTACTGTAAGTTTTTTTTAAGGAGAAACTCTTCATTTTTGGTGTTATAAACAGAACTTCATTTACAGCTTAATAAACATACTTTCTATTTCTTTACGACCTAAAGAATAAGACCCCTGAATTAAATTTTATGTTTTGTCTTAAATATTTCAAAACCCATCCATGTCATCTTGATAATTTTACTCTTCTTTGATACGATGTTATTTCCCTTATGGGAAACTTCGATCAGTGGCCGTATTTCAAAAGCAAGTAGATGCTATTGGCATCTGGACGGTTCTATTAGGATGTTAAATTTTTAAAAATACTATATAGTAACTCTTGAATTATATTTATTTATTTAAATGCCAACTACCTAATGGTGCTGTAAGATTATTGCAATTATGTTTTTACCCAAGTATAATTTTTAAAATAAAATCATGTTGCATTGTATTTTTCTAAAATCACTGGATTTGTAATTCAATAATGTAGACTTATAATTTATTTTAGGGTCTAGAAAAAAGAAAAGAAACTTCAGTGATTCCAGCCTATTTGTGTCTGCTGAAGAGGTAAGGCTAATACACTGTTTTAAGCTAGCTATTCTACATTATTTTTAGTTTGCTAATTTATCTTTTTTTTTTAAGTTTGGCCATCTATTGGATGAAAATATGGGATCCAAGTTTGATAACATTGGCATGAATGCCATGGCTAACAAAGATAATGCAAGTAAGTAACTTAAATTTTTTTATTGACATTTTAAAACAGCTTTGGCTTAGGACTTCAGAAGAGACAAAGTCTCGCTCTGTCACCCAGGCTGGAGTGCAGTGGCATGATCTCAGCTCACTGCAACCTCTGCTTCCCAGGTTCAAGCAGTTCTCCTGCCTCAGCTCCCAAGTAGCTGGGATTACAGGCATACAGCACCATGTCCAGCTACTTTCTGTATTTTTAGTAGAGAAGGGGTTTCACCGTGTTGACCAGGCTGGTCTCAAACTCAAGTGACCCGCCCACCTTGGCCTCCCAAAGTGCTGGGATTAAAGGCATGAACCACCATGCCTGGCTGATAGAAATATTTTTGAAAGACCTTTTTTCGTGGTACTTTACAACCTGGAAAGAATGGCCTTTTCTTCTCTCAGAGAGAATATAAGATTAAAAAGTATACTACAGCAAAAAAAACCCTGCAGACTACAAAAATTACTTTTTTTTAGGGAGGTAGGACATTTTTATATGGCATGAATTTGCTAAGTAACTTTACATGTTTATAGACATTTTAATTATCTCTGATATTGTCTGTTACTGGTTTTTATTTCACCAGTAAAAGTGCTTGAGGAAAGAAAATCTTTAGAGCATTTCTTTTCATTCCTTAGTCATTTCTTTATGAAACATTAATCTTTGACAATAAATACAAGAAGAAAAGCAACAAACAAGAAGCAGTGAATTTGTATAGTGGGTGGGAAACTGCAGGCCAAAGCAGGCTAGAAGTTCCTGTGACTCAGCAGCATGTTCTGTGTGACCACCAACAGTCTACAGTGGGGATAGTACACTCATCTTTTCTTCTCTCAAAGGTCTTAAACAGCTTAGATGGGAGGCTGAGCGTGATGACTGGCTACACAACAGAGATGTAAAAAGTATCATCAAGAAAAAGAAAAATTTTAAAAAGAAGAGGATTAAAACCACTCAAAAAACTAAAAAGCAAAGGAAATGAGAGTTATTAATGTAAATTACAAATTAAAATTTTACTTACATCTAATTTTTGCTCTCCAACCATTTTTTTTCATCTAGCTCTCTGATTCCATATATTCCAGACATCTCAGTGGATTTGTAATAAACTATAAATAAAAATAGCTGTCATTTATAAAGTCATGTGGAAATACTGTTAAAATTAAATTTCTTGGAAAAAAAAAACCTTTTTTCCATATTGCTACATAACAAAATGAAAAAGAGGACAGTAGGATTACAGATTTGACATTTAAGCCCTGGCATCTCTAATCATTGTAATGAGCGCTATTTAGTATAACTGTGTCATCTTGTTCAGTCATTATCTACTTGACAGAGAAAGAGACAGCTCCAAGAAGTTAGCAAACCTGAGATGAAACTGATCTTTTAAAACCAAAGGTTTAAACTGTGGTTTCTGTCACCTCATACATGAATGATTCCAGGGTTTACACTCTTAACCACTAGAATTCAGAATCCAGCCCATTACCTAATTCTCCTCTCACTAGATTAGATGAGAATGTACTCTAGTCTCAGAACTAAAATAGATGTGAATAGTATTGTTAGAAATTGACATATCACAAAATAAAGTCATTTAGTTCTTAGTTCCTTGTAACGAAATGACTACTTAATTTATAGGTTACCTGAAAAAGTTGTTTTATACTTACTTTTACTTAAGGAAAAACATACCTTTCAAGATGAAGGGAAATTTCTTGCTCATTGTTTGCCTAAAATCTGACGGGGGAAAAAAGGATGTCTTGAAATTAGATTCAAACAAATTCATTACATTAATACATACAGCCACAATTTAATGCTAGCTTTAGGGTCCATATGATGGGAACCATATAGATTAGAAATTTGTTTAAAGGTCCTTCTGGTAATCCAGGAACTCTCCTTTTGGATAAGATCTAGGTTGCACTTGCCTTAACATGATAGCCTTAGAGTTTTTAAATGTTCACCTGTATATCCAATGTAATTTTTTTAATTTTTGAGATGAAGTTTCGCTCTTGTTGCCCAGGCTGGAGTGCAATGTGGCAATCTCGGCTCACCGCAACCCCCACCTCCTGGGTTCAAGCGATTCTCCTGGTTCAGCCTCCTGAATAGCTGGCATTACAGGCATGCGCCACCACACCTGGCTAATTTTGTGTTTTCAGTAGAGACAGGGTTTCTCCATGTTGGTCAAGCTGGTCTTGAACTCCTAACCTCATGTGATCTGCCCACCTCGGCCTCCCAAAGTGCTGGGATTATAGGCATGAACCACTGCACCCAGCCCCAGTGTTTATTTTTAAATGGTACCTGAAAGCAGATTTTGAGTGTGAATGTGTAGTTCCCTATGTAAATTTATGAATTATTTTTATGGATGTTATTTTACCTCTAGAAGAAATTACAAATAAGATCATAACCAGTTTTGGTTTTAGTTTTGTTTTGTTTTGTGAGATGAGACTTGTTCTGTCGCCGAGGCTGAAGTGCAGTGGTGCTATCTTGGCTCACTGCAACCTCAGCCTCCCGGGTTCAAGTGATTCTCCTGCCTCTGCCTCCTGAGTAGCTGGGATAATAGGCACATCCCACCATTCCCAGCTAATTTTTGTATTCTTAGTAGAGAGGAGGTTTCACCATGTTGGCCAGGCTGGGCTCAAACTCGACATGTCAGGATCCGCCTACCGCGGCCTCCCAAAGTGCTAGGATTATAGGTAGGAGCCACTGTGCCCAGCCGGTTTTTTTTTTTTTTAATAACTACTTTTGGTTTTAGGTTTTGTTTTTGTCTTTTTGAGACAAGATCTCTCTCTGTTGCCCAGGCTGCAGAACAGTGGCACAATCACAGCCCACCACAGCCTAGATGCCCCCCTGGGCTGGGCTCAAGCGAGCCTCCTACCTCAGCCAAGGTTGAGTAGCTGGGACTACAGGAGCATACCACCACACCCAGGTTTTTTGTTTTGTTTTTTTAAGATACAGGTTCTTGCTATGTTACCCAGACTAGGCTCAAGCAATCTTCCCACCTTGGCCTCCCAAAGTGCTGGAATTAACATGCAAGAGCCACCACATCCAGCTATAACCAGGTTTTAAAATTGATCCGATTTTCATTTGCTTTTAAATACTTTTAGGATGTTTTCTTTATACCCTTCCTTCGAGTTTAAAAGAAAAGAGATTCTGTGAGTATCCAGCAGCATCTTGGTAGAGCGTTCCAACAAAGTATGCTGAGGAAGACTATGTGGCAAGTATCAAAGATGCTATCACCCTAGGACTGTGCCCTGTTTTAGAGAAAAATCACTTCCTAATTTAAACAGTTGAGGGCTCTAATATAAATTTCCCCCGAAAAAAATGTTAAAGCACTTTCAGCCATAGCATGTGAAAGTCTTTTAGTGCCCACTGTTGATGCCCAGGAAGAAAACTACAGCCTGAGAAAACTGGTTACTCCAAGAAAACAGCAATGCCACTTAACTTTCTTAGTCTACTAAACAATGAAGTGTAATGGACAGGCTAAGTTTCCTGCATCTGTGCTCCCAAACTAAGCCAGACCAAGGACACTTGCTCTACCCTCCCCAATAGTAAAACTCATGGAGATAAGAAATTGTTTCCTTAGTCTACAAACATTTTTAAGGGAGAAGGGAGAATCATCTAGGCTACAATAATGAATACTTTGATTCCTGTTCTGCCCATAAAAATGTCTAATATGGCTTAAATCTGAAGCAATTTCTCCAAAAATGTGATTGCCATTTAATACACAAAATGGATTAGCAAATTATACCCCTTTAAAAAGCATTAACTTCTGAATTATAATTACCTTGGCTTCCGTGCATCTTGTTAAACAAAGCATATGCTCCAAAAATGCCTAACAGTTCGGCTACCAAAACTCCTTTAAAGATCTTCTTTGCTAGTGGTTCCATAGTACGGGCCATCCTAAACTTAACAACAAATAACGTGAAAACTTAAATGAGCATATGAAAACTACTATTACCATTTCTCTAATAACTCAAATTCATTCCCACAGTTTGAATGGCTTATCTGTATGGGAGTAAGACCCCAATATTATGATATACTTTTTTGGTTTAGACATCCAACATACCTAGTTTTCAAGCTCCATGCCTGAGGGGCATGATGAACCAGACAAAATTGGATAAAGCACAGGAAAGAGATAAAATTCAAGAAAGCATTGTAAAAAGAACAATTTATGGAACTAAAATTTTTTTAATTGTGTAGGAAAACAGAATGGGGAAGATAGGTTAAATCAATTTTTTAGCTGCACTGGGAATTAAGAAATCATCTAAATGGATACAATATGTAAATAGCTCTTTGTAAAGTGCCCTACAAAAGACTTTTCTGAAATGCTTCTACACTTTCTATGGCTGGAGTTCTTTTATTAATATAACATATATTAATATATACATATTATATATACTAATGTATATTATAGCATATATAAGTATATATACTATATACATAGTATATATGCTAATATAAGTACAGTATAACACAACATATACTAATAATACAGCATATACTAAACTATTAATACAATATATACTAAACTATGTAAGCATTTGGAGTCCAGTGGCACGATCTCAGCTCACTGCAACCTCTGCCCCCTGCGCTCAAACAAGCCTCCCACCTCAGCCTTCTGAGTAGCTGAAACCACTGGCACGCACCACCATGCCTGGCTATTTTTTTGTATTTTTAGTAGACACAGGGTCTCAACACGTTGCCCAGATTGGTCTCGAACCCCTGAGCTCAAGCATTCCGCCCACCTCAGCCTCCCAAAGTGCTGGGATTACAGTTGTGAGCCACCATGCCCAGCCTCTAACAGGTCTTAAAACTTTCAATGCACTATGCAAGAGGCTTGTTAAAAATGCACATTCCAGAGCCTCAGCCTGCAGTTCTCCACTTCCCAATCTCCAGATTCTGATTCAGCAAATCTAGGATTGGCACCCCAGTCATCTGCTCTTTGGTAGACATTCTCAGTAATTTTTATACAAATGGGGGCGGGGGGTGGAAACTGATAGGGTGATGAACCAGTAAGTGGCAAAACTACAGACCCATTAGATCTTGATTCTCTTCCTTTAAAAGTTAATCAAGAAAAAGAGTTTGTCATTATTCTTTTTCAAATTAAAGTAAAAGGTAACAAGCTAAGAAAATAGAATATATGACTCTTACTGAATAAATTAATGTAAACCCAGGTTTTTAGTCTGCCTCCTTATAACCTCAAAGTCCAGAAGAGAACCACTCACTTTTCATCTCAGACTTTTCTACTGTCCTCTGTGTGCTCTTTTGTCCTCAGTCCCAGCTCCCTGCGGTCAGGTGTTTTACTCCATTCACTTCTGACCCCTTTTCAATGCCTGAGGGTGGGAGTAATCAAATAACCTTCCTTTTGTAGGATTATCCTGCTAATATCATTACCATGTGGCCCTCCCCACCACCACCCCAAATCCCCTCATTTTGATAATGTGATCACCCTGGGAACCAAAAGATTAAAACTTTATTATTCTTATTTAAAAGAAATGAAGCAAACAAAGTTACAAAGGAATTCATATATAACCAAGAGGCAGTTGAGTGGTGGGAAGGGAGGGTTGTTTCGCTCCATTCACTACAGTGCTGCACATGACTGACAGAAAATAAGTCAAGTCATGCTCAGTACAGATGGCTCCCTTGGGGTTATTTTTATTTTTTATTTTTTATTTTTTGAGATGGAGTCTTGCTCTGTCTCCCAGGCTGGAGTGCAGTGATGTGATCTTGGCTCACTGCAATCTCCACCTCCCAGGTTCCAAACAATTCTCTGCCTCAACCTCCTGATAGCTGGGATTACAGGCGCGCCACCACGCCCAGTCCTTATTTATTATTTATTTTGGGGGGAGACAGAGTCTCGCTCTGTTGCCCAGGCTAGAGTGCAGTGGCCCGATCTCGGCTTACTGCAACCTCTGCCTCCTGGGTTCAAGTAATTCTCCTGCCTCAGCCTCCCCAGTAGCTAGGACTACAGACACCCAACACCATGCCCAGCATATTTTTTGTATTTTAGTAGAGACGGGGTTTCACCGTGTTGCCCGGGCTGGTCCTTAACTCCTGAGCTCAGGCAATCGGCCTGCCTTGGCCTCCCAAAGTGCTACAATTACAGGCATGAGCCACCAAGCCTGGCCTTTTTTTTTTTTTTTTTTTTTTTTTTAAGATTAGGTATTGGTTGGGCACCCTGGCTGTGGTGGAGTGGGTCAAAAGCGGCTAAGGGCAAAATACGGC